>CANNZV010000674.1:0-237893 GCA_947561585.1 Caprella mutica
CTACAGCAAAGGATCTATCTACAACAAACGATCTTTCTACAGCAATGATCTATCTACAGCAAAGGATCTATCTACAGCAAAGGATCTATCTACAGTAGAGTATCTATTTACTGCAAAAGATCTATCTACTGCAAATGATCTATGTACAGCAAAGTATCTATCTACAGCAATGAATCAATCTACAGCAGAGGATCTATCTTCAACAAAGAATCTATTTACAGAAAAGGATCTATCTACAACAAACGATCTATCTACAGCAATGATCTATCTACAGCAAAGGATCTATCTACAGCAAAGGATCTATCTACAGTATAGTATCTATATACTGCAAAGGATCTATCTATTGCAGAGGATCTATATTCAGCAAAGGATCTATCTACAGCAATGAATCAATCTACAGAAAAGGTTCCATCTACAGCAAAGGATCTTTTTACAGCGGAGGATATTTATACAGCAAAGGATCTACTACAGCATAGGATCTATCTACAGCAAAGGATCTATTTTCAGCAAAGGATCTATCTACAGCAAAGAATTTATCTACAGCAATGGATCTATCTACAGTAAAGGATCTATTTACAGCGAAGGATCAATCTTCAGCAAAAAATCTATCTACGGCAAAGGACCTATCTACAGCATAGGATCAATCTACAGCAAAGGATCTATCTACAGTAAGGGATCTTTTTACAGCGAAGGATCTATCTACAGAAAAGGATCTATTTACAGCAAAGGATATATCTACAAACAAACGATCTATCTACAGCAATGATCTATCTACAGTAAAGTATCTATCTAATGCAAAAGATCTATCTACTGCAAAGGATATATGTACAGCAAAGGATCTATCTACAGCAATGAATCAATCTACAGCAAAAGATCTATCTTCAAGAAAGAATCTATCTACAGCAAAGGATCTATCTACAACAAACGATCTATCTACAGCTATGATCTATTTACAGCAAAGGATCTATCTACAGCAAAGGATCTATCTACTGTAAAGTATCTATCTATTGCAAAAGATCTATCGCCTGCAAAGGATCTATCTACAGCAAAGGATCTATCTACAGCAATGAATCAATCTACAGCAAAGGATCTACCTACATCAAAGGATCTATCTACAGCAATGGATCTATCTACAGTAAGGGATCTACTTAAAGTGAAGGATCAATCTTCAGCAAAGAATCTATTTATAGCAAAGGAAACATTTACATCAAAAGATCTATGTACATCAAAGGATCCATCTACAGCAAAGGATCTTTTTACAGCGGGGAATATTTATACAGCAAAGGATCTACTACAGCATAGGATCTATCTACAGCAAAGGATCTATTTTCAGCAAAGGATCTATCTACAGCAAAGAATTTATCTACAGCAATGGATCTATCTACAGTAAAGGATCTATTTACAGCGAAGGATCAATCTTCAGCAAAAAATCTATCTACGGCAAAGGACCTATCTACAGCATAGGATCAATCTACAGCAAAGGATCTATCAACAGTAAGGGATCTTTTTACAGCGAAGGATCTATCTACAGAAAAGGATCTATTTACAGCAAAGGATATATCTACAACAAATGAAGGGCCACAAGCCAAAGTCTCTTAACCGCAAAAATCGGGTTGCTCAAGGTAAAGTCTCTTAAGCGCTTAGCACCAGTGAAAACGGTTACAATCTTGATGTGCTAAGCGCTTAACACTCACGTAAAACGGTTGAAGTTGGCGGCAAACAAGAGTCTCTTAACCGCATCTCATTGCATAGAAAACGGAGCGAGGGTAGACTCAAGTATTAACCTTGTTCTTATTAGGTTCATTATTAGACTCTTCTATTTATATGGAATGTAATATGTTTCCAATTTTTATAATATAATAGCGGTAGATATATTGTACTATAAAAACAATAATTTTTAGAGGCCTGCAATAATTACTTCAAATCACTTAGGTGATGAAGAATAATATAAATCACGTAATTTAAGTTGACATGATGTAGTAAATTATAGCAGTTCATTTTAATTTCGATTTCACGAAAGCTGTATCTTTAAGCTGCTAATTAATTTATAAGCACTTCTGAACATCTTTATTTGACTAAACTTTAAATTACATTTTCATTCTCTGTTGCTCAATATGCAAGTCTTTAATTATCTTGTTTTTAATAAAGTAATATATTTAAATAATTGTTAACATTGCATTATACTTTCAATCACACAATATCAGAAGAGGTTAGTTGAATTAAATGTTTAGTAGAATGATGGTAGTGAACATAAATATATTTTTTAATCTATAGTAGTCGGTTCCAATCTAGTCATTTGCTTTAGTAATTTACAAATAACTTCAAAACAATAACACTCACAAATTATCTGTACTGCACAGCAAAAAAACTGTATTTGTATTGATTATTTAACAGTGGACAAATTTCACATTTCCAAAAATAAACTTTACTAATTGTAATGTATATATTTTAGGATTGGTATGGGTAAACTACAGATTGGTAAATAACAAAAACAGTGATTTGGGAATTTAACATCCTGCGGACACTTTCCCTCCAAGCAAATCTTTTTATTGCTTTAATCAATGAAGCTGATGCTTCTCATCATCTTGCTGCAAACCGCATGGAATTTGATAGCATATTTTTGTGATTTTTTTACAATAAAAACTCTACAATACATATTTTACTTCACTTACTAATTTTAGGTCTGAAGAAAAAGAATGAACACTATTTGTTTTGATTGTCAACTAGGTATACCATAACCATTTATTATTCGTGTAAAGGTATGCAATTGGATAAACTTATTATAGGAACGTTTATATACATTAGGAAACAAGTTATATCTTAATTAAACAAAAGCCGAAAACTTATTGTTTGTTCATAAATTTAAAAACAAAACAAAGGGGAACAATCTTCTTTCTCAGCGTCAGGTTAGTGATTCATTCTATTGTTGCTCACAGAGTATCAAAAACATAATAACCAAATAATATAAATATACTGAGTCTAATTGTATGCGGTTTGCAGAATGATGATCATAGACCTTACTTCTATAATATTATGTAATGATAGAAGAAATAAATCTGGCGGTATTCATACAGATATTACTTTCATTAGTATCGACAATACGGATGAAGATTTCACAACTATAATTAATATATTTTAAATTTCATGAAGGAAAATAATACAAATAATGGAGTTTTGCATGAGAACATTCCAAATGAAAAAAAAAAAATAGAATATATACTTACAATTACGAACCAAATACACGAAGGTAAGATGATCTAAATAATTGATGCTGTACTTCTAATTATCAATACTGTATGTAGCTACTCTAAATAATGAAAAATGTAAATTAAGAGTAATACCATAAGTTAACTGTTAGCAACTAGACTAGTATAGTGCTGAAGAGACACCAATCAAAGTAATAAATTTATATTAGTAGGGGATTTAACGTCTGTTTCGGAACAAAATGTCATATCACTAAAGTCAAAAGAAAATTAAATACAAAGGACTGGAAACATAAGTGGAGAAGGAAAGTGGTTACATGAGCAGTGATACAAACAACTGTTATTACAAAGATTATGGATGCAAAAAAGCTCCTCCGTCACTTACAAAGGAATGTGATGAAAGACACAAGCACCGGTAACTGCACTCACGGATAGAAGAGGTGATAGTAAATGAAGCCTACGAGCCTACCAAACACAAAATCTAAGAGGAAAATGAAGAGGTGATAGTAAATGAAGCCTACGAGACTACCTAACACAAAATATAAGACCTCGTAGTTGAAGAGCATAACCCTAGCGCTATCCTCTAAAACTGCAAGTAGCGTTAAAATATGAAAAACAATCTATAAACCACATTACAACAGTTTGGGTCCAAATGGAAGGCACCCCCCTTCTCTTCCATTCACCACAGACAGTTTCAGAATAGAACCTCTGGCAGCTTAATATAATCAAATGATCATAGTTAATTTTTAAGGAGAAAAAGACAGATTGACAGAGCTAGAAATTTATCATCATTTAATGATCAGCTTTATTATTTTTAATAGGAAGATTTAACGTCTGCTTCGACTCTGAGAAACATTCAGAAAATAAAGTGGCTCCATTAACAATGTTACCTATCACCAGTCTAGTGACAATGCACTGGATGCAGAAAAGCTTGTTTCATAGAAGTATTAAAGTTTCACACCAAGAAATGTGACTGAAAGGGACACAAGCACCGGTGGTTGTACATATGGATGGAAAAAGAAACGAAAATGTGATACTAATCGAAGTCTACCTAAAAAATTTAACATCGTAATTGAAGATCATAACCCTAGCGCTATTCTCTAAAACTGAAAGTAGCGTTAAAAAATGATAAACATAGAAATCCAAAACAGTTTGGAACCCAAGCGAGACATCTCCCTTTTTCTTCCATTAACTATCGACAGCTTCAAGACGGAGCTCCTGGGGTCAATTGAAGAGGTACCTAAAAATGAGTATGGATGCAATATTGATAATTTAATAATGATACAAAAAATAAAAAACATGCTATTAAGATTCTATATTTGTTGTAATATTCCGATAGCTAGTTATAAATAACAGCTAGTTACCTTTTTTTGATCAATTATATAGCTATTTTGAATGCAATAAATTAGATAGATATTTATTGTATTTCTGATATTGCTAATGCATATAGCATATTTATTTAAATTTGAGAACTTACTTTAAAATTTTAAATACTTCTAATTTTACATTAAATATTAGAGAATACAGCTAATTTTAATTATTAAGCTCATTTGTTACCAAAGCATGATCTTGGACCAATCGCTTTAGAATTAGTTAATCATATATATAACTCATTAAACAATTAACTTCAAATTACATCTACATGAGATCAATATGATGATGACTTACAATTAGGAGCATCTACTCAAACTACACATGTATGTATGCAGTGGCATAATTGATGTTTGAAGGCATATCAGAGCAATCCTGGGACAGTTGCACACCTGTTAAATAAAATACATTCATTAAAAGGTCATAAAATTAAAAAGTTAGATGCATTAGAAAGTAGCAAATTCAGTTCGGAAAAAAATATTTGGATAACAGTTACCTAACTGTGGTGATCTTACATAATTTTATCTTTTAAAAAATTTGCAAGGGAGCTCTCTTATTAAGTTTGTGATATAATTCTAATACAATCTTTAAAATAGATTTGTTCTGCTCTGTTATATAAAAATATAAAAATCATTTTAAGATAGATAGGGTGAGTATTGAGTAAAAAGCTACAAAAGGCTCTTGGTTTTGTTGTCACCTTCCTGTGCTTGAATGTAAATATTTTTCTATTTACAGTGAATGCAAATACATTTTAACTAGCTATATTCAACTGAGTATATTGTGATAAGCATAAGCTAAATGCTCGAGTTCATAATAGTCTACTTCATTATTTATTTATTCTTTCCCATCACTAAACTGTTTACTTTAGAACAGCAAGCTGTTGTGCATAATAAAAAATTAAGAAAAACAGATCAGTTGTTCAAATGAAAATATTATATTTTCTAGATTATTTGGATGAAAAGAGGATGGTACTTTATACTGAATATTAATTTTCGCATCAAATTAGCTACCGAGTTTAAACTCACTACACATTTCCCAGTAGCTAGATATTGTTTTCCATCTTCACTTTTATCAAGATAATTAAGAACTTTCTTTGCTATATTTAGATTAATTGTAATGACAAAATAGAACTTCTTTGGCAATAGAATAACATTTTATGACATTGGTTAGATAATTAGATTTGACTCGATTTACAAAAAAATGTTCATAATTTATTTGTGAGATAACTTAGCTGCAATCATTTGACAAATATTAAACACAAAATTCTCATTCAAAGAGATAAAAAAAAATAATTCAAAATATTCAATTTTTGAACATTTTTAGGAGAAAAATCATTGTTAATATCAATTAGCCAACTTCAGACACATTATTATGTAGTTATGGTACTTTAATTATCTATAGCTACCTTCAACATATATATACAGTGAAAAGTCTACTCACATAGCAAATCAAGATGACACTACAAGTTATCCAAGGGTGAAGTATCAGGAGATGTCCTTTCCCAAGTCTTGATAGATTTATCTGAAAGGAACAATTGTTTAGAAATTTTGTTAATCATATTACTGATCAGAAAATTTAACTGTTCATGACACACAACACACAGCATATTGATAAATTATAGCTACTGTATTTAATTATCAATACATAAAATTTAAAATATTTTCAACAGGTTGCATAATCATAAGATTCCTTCTTTAAATGGTTTCAAAGTTTTTGTTCTCTAAGTTGACCTTTATTATCAACTGTCCTATTCTTAAGCCAAAAATGAGTAGCTTTTCAGAATATTTGTATACCAATAACTTGACTACCAATAAGTAGCTACACTAAAAATCGTATCATTATGGCCCATTGCCGCCATAACCAAAAAACAAAAAAGGAGTTTCAAGTTTATGAATATAAGCTAAATAATTGTTTAGCAGTCATATTTTCTATTTCATTTTCCAAATATTTTAATTCATAGTTGAAATTTAAAAACAACTTTTTTTGATAACAGTAGCCAATGCAAAATATTTGCAAGTTTGAATGAAATCACTATCTTTAGACAGATAAACCAATCACACATTTATAGACAATAACTTATTAAATTTAGCGTCGGAATAATATCACTGCGATTATTTACCCCACAAGTGCGATGCAATTACCCTAATTCTTAGTAAATGTATGCTGTTAAATAATTAACCATCAGAGATACAAGATTGAAAATAGGTACACATCATTATCGAAATGATATCTTAGGATGGTATAAGTATGGAGCTTCTTCCTGAATTGGTTCTTATGTTAGATCAAAGTTTGCAGGAAAGTGAGATGGAATAGTAGAATACCCTAGACGATGATAGGATTTAGTGAAAAATTATTAAATTGGAATTATAAGTAGCTACTTTACTTGCTTTGATGCTCTCAATAGGTAAGACTGTTATTATGTATATGAATCTACAAATTAACTCTTTAGCTGAGGATTTTCAAATTCATTTCAATGTTAGAATGGAGAGAAATTCTTTAGCAATTTCAAATATATATATTTTTGAAAATGAAAATACTGGACTTATTAAGCATTTTGCTCATAATTATACTTCAATTAGTAATATGGATCGAAGTTTGGTACTCCAGTTCTATACAAATTAAATTGGCTATTTAACTAACATTATAGGTTTTACTGTAAGCATGTTAAGATACCTAAACTCATCATTCATATCTCACCCAAACTTATAAAGTATGCTATGTAATATCTCATCAATATTTGATACACCAAAATAAAAAATTATTTTAAAAAATCTGTAATATACTGGGTGGCACGAAAGAAATGAAACCCATTTTCAAATTTTACTAATTACTCATCAAGATTTTGACAACAAGTTACAAGCCATGACCCACTTTGAAAAATTCTGCTGACCAACAAATGAATTTTGGAGGATAAATACTTCGTTTTATAAAATTTGCATCAATTCAATCTTAATATTTGAAATCTGCAAAACTTCGGAGTTAGGTAATCAATTCATCAGTAAAATCCTAATTTTCAAAAATGGGCCTCAACATTCCATTCCCAATTTAATTATTTCCATCTGTGGAGCAAATACTGCCTATTTGCCTAAGTAAGCTGTTATGCAGTGGTGTGAGCACTGTTAGGCTGATAGTTATTACCAGCCATATTTTATTGTATTTTGAACTTTTTGCAAGACACTGACAAACAGCACCATAGATTATTTTCTAGTAGCCAATACTTCAACAACATACTACTTAGGTATGTTCTACTTAACAAAGAATATCATTATTAAACTAATCACTGTAATCTAGATTTTACAATTAAAATAATAATTTACCTAATACATACAAATAACAGTCAATAATCAATAGTTTGGAGTGTTAATTCTCCCAATTAGGTTGGTTTTATTTTTTGTACTTAAGTATTTTTATTTTAGGGTGTAGCTACTCTAAGCTTAATATTTTAATAAAATTAAATTAATGGAAATTTCATAATAAAGAGTATTTAGTTTGTAAAATTAATTTGTTGGTCAAAATAATTTTTGATAGTGGTTTTCAGACTATTATTTATAGCAATATTTGCTTAGAAGAATTAGTTCAAATTTTAGCACAAATAAATATTTGAAATTAAATGTTGAATTATCAATATAACAACAAACTTTTGGACGTAACCCAGTATGTAATTGGTCCACAAGAACCCACTTGCATTTTCAAAAAGCTAAAAAAAATCCAATAGCTTATTTCCAATTTAATTAATAGTAAACATTAATTAATGATAAACATAAGCATTAATAGTAAGCATAAGAATTAATAGCTAGAAATCCACCGACGTTGCTGGAATATTATTTTCAAAAGGGAAAAACTATATTTAACTGTGAAAGAAACAAAAAAGTGACTAGGTAAGTAGCTAGGTTAAAACTTAAAGTAAATAATAACTAGTATCCTTTGGCTACACTGCAAGAACTGGTAAAGTGTTCAAGAAATCCTCTAGTTTGCTTTCTGTTCTCAGTAAATTGTAAAATACATGTAAATATAAGAAATTTAAACATTGTAAGTACAGAAAATGTTAAAAAATTCCCATGCTATCATACTCTTGGTCTATGTAGTAAGTAATCAATTTTAGCTAATGCCCATCAGTCTTAACTATTCTTCAAAGGCTGGAGAAAAGACCAAGATGAAAGTTGATAGATTCTGCCCACATCTCAGTCTGCAAAATATAGGACATTCTCAACATTTCCTGTGACAACAATCCTTAATATGAATTAATAATCATATCCCCCTATACTAATTATATTTAGCTACATGTATTTTTACTATTTTACATTATTAAGTCGAGAACAAATAGCAAAATAAGAGGTAAAGATTTCTTGGAGAACAGTTTACCAGTTCGTACAGTCTGGGAATCTGCCAAGACAGGCCATTAGAGAACTATAAAGTGTTCAAAAATAAATCCTCTATTTAGGCTTCTGTTCTCAGTAAACTACATGTAAATATAGTAGAAAATTAGAGATTGTTCACACAGAATTTCAGAAAATCTTAAAAATGTCCCATTTACTGCTAACTGACTGGGAATCTGCTGATAAGCTGAGCTTAATAGCATGAGCTCAACTTCACATCAAATTAAAATATCTGAAAGTCAGGAGACCCTGAAGTCACTGAAAGAAGCTACATTATGCAGAATGGGCTAGGATATCTGATATTTTTGAGTTAAAAATAACAGACTTAACTCTGCTTAGATATTGATATTAGCTGTATTAGGTACATAAATTAAATTTATAATACCAAGTTGTTTTTACAAAATTACAGATAGTGCCTAGAAACCTACCTATATAATTTAGCTACACTATGAATATTTAATAATGAAACAAGAAACAGATAATTGGATACTACTCATCCTGAGTCATCCAGTCTGCAAAGCGCATTCATATCCCCGAAGACCTTTGGAGACGAATTTTGAGGGAAAATAATTAATTTTCCAAATCAATTCCAATGTTTACATGTATTTGTGTTTTTATTGGAGACATTTTGCAAAAGTCTGGTCATTTTGGAGACAGATTTGAAAATCTTTGAGACAGATTTACCACACTTTACAGACTGGTTACTCATACACTCATACTAGGTTCTACCTACTCCACTAACTGCAGCTCCAGGTAAAATAGTAATTCTCATAAACTCTCTACCTACTTGTCCCTTCAAGATTTAAGACTCCAGCCTCCAGGTAATAAAGCATGTCCAAACTCGCCATTTTAATGGCGAGTTTGTGCCAGACTTAGATATTTTGAGCCCTTCAATTGCAAATGGAGAGAAATATCTAATTTTCTCTTATGCTACACTACATTTAAAATGTTATTTTGGGGAGATTTAATGATAATTTGGTCATTTTGGAGAGAAATTTGGTGATTTTTGAAGAGAAATGGAGAGACAAATTGAGAGTTTATTAAACAAAGAGATATACTATTTTACTATGGACTTAAGCTAGCCTGAGCTAGGCTCAAATTGTCATTAATTCTATCCTAAAAAACATTGTATGATCGTACTAATTGTATGACTACCCAGAGGCAGGAATAACTAGGAGAAATGACTCTACTGCCTGAACCAGACTGCATTTTATGGTAAATTCTGCCGACATGTCGGTGGAATTTTGCCCTCTTTGAAAATAAAATTCTAGCTAAGTTGGTGGATTTCTAGCTCTTGCTGCTCTGTATTCCTAACTATGTAACCATTAATCTTCACTTTTAAGTAGAAAATCAGCCTAATTTTTGTAAATTGTTGGTGTATTTTTTTCAACTTTTAGAAAAAGTCAGTGGAATTTTGTGCACCAAATACAGATTGATATCTACATTTGCAATGAAGGCCCGAAGTTCTTAATTTGCTCAAAATAATTGTCATTAACCCACAAATAAAATAGCAAGAATGGACATCCAAATCATCCATATTTCAGAGGCTGGTAAATTGTAAGCCAATTTGGCTCATTTTTCTTTTTTTTGAAGATTTCAAGCCAAAAATTAACATTGGAAGTTGGAACATAGGAATTAATTCATAATTTTAAGCCAATTAGGAATAGGTATCTGATTTTTATCTTTTGAAATATTATCATGGATAGACATAAGTTTTAATAGGTACTAGTCAGTGAGCCACAAGTTAGTTAGTACCTGGGGCTGGGTTTATATAAAAGTTTATTAACTGGCCCGGCTAGTCTCAAGTCTGTATTTGATCCACAAAATTCCACTGACTTTTTGAAAAAGCTGAAAAAATCCACCATAAATTTCCAGTAATTTGGCTGATCCACAACATTTTAGTGATTTTACACATTTTCCCACCGAAAATTAATGATATAGGAATAAATAGCTAAAAATCAACCAACTTTGCTAGAAAACCAGTCTGCAGAATGTGTCTTCTCCCGCAGAGATTTTAATTCGAGAGTCAGTTACTCTCTGACTCTCAGTAGCAGATTCAGAATCTTCCGCAGCTAAATTAATGGTAACATAGGAATTAATTCAAAATCTCCCGCAGCTAAATTAATGGTAACATAGGAATTAATTCAGGATCTCCCGCAGAGATCTCCAATTTCTAAAATTTAATCAAAAACTCCCGCAGAGGTCAGAGAGTCTTGGAAAAATGTTCCATATTCTGCAGACTGGCTAGAAAACTTCCATCGACATGTCAGAGGAATTTACCATGAAATACAGACTCCATGTATAAGAGCATGTCAGTTAAAGCCAATCAATTAGCTTATATTTGAAATGGTCAAATCTCAGATATGTCTAATTGGCTTTAAATTTTGAATTAATTCCTTTTTTCCCATGTTAATTTTGGCTTGAAATCTTCAAAAAATGAGCCAAATTGGCTTGGTTCATATTTTTTATTAAATTTTGGCTCAAAAATTGGCTTACAATTTTCCAGCCTCTGAAACATGGTAACAGACTGGTAACTGGGTCCTACTGAACTAGTATCTCTCAACTTAACTAGAGTCTAGTCTGCTAGAGAGCTCAGAGAGGCAGGTAACCTACATAGTACATACTAGCCATGTTTAAGAGTAGGTAGGTATGTCAGTTAAAGCCAACTATATAATTGTCTTAGATTTCAAAAGGTCAATACCTACTCAGATAAGTAGGTATACCTAGGTACCTAATTGGCATACAATTTTAAATTATTTCTTATGTTCCTATGTTAATTTTGGCTTGAAATCTACAAAATAAGCTAAATTGGCTTACCTAGCTCGGAATTTTTGTGAAATTTTTTGGCTCTAAAATTGGCTTAGGTACCTACAATTTTCCAGCCTCTGAAACATGACATACCTAGGTAATAGCTACCTATATACCTTCCTACTATTTTGTAATTTTAGGTTATAGGCCATAGCTAAGTGGTACTTCAGGATATAAAACAAATTAAACTACCAATCTTGCTACCTAATTAGGTAGATTGGCTTAGCCCAGGTACATTTTCAAACTCAAAATATCAAGAGACGAGTGACAACTTACCTGATGAAGAGGTTTTGTTATACAAACATATTTCGAGCGGATTCTCAATGTTAATAATGAGTTTTTGGACCTAGATTTACAATTTAAACTAGGTATAGGTATTTCTAATTTCAAATCTGTACATTGTAACAGATCTAAAGCACAATAGAATGGTCTTGAAATTCGTGCCGAATTAGGCGGTAATAAAGGGTTGAGAAACAAAAGCTAAGCGTAATGATTGGTATACAGTTTCAAACCCTTTATAAAAACTGTTTGTAGATTCCAGTATCTTCAAACAGATTTAATTGTTTGAGAAAGAGTTCGGCTAAGTGTTTTATACTATATTCAGATTCACAGCATAATCTGTATCTACTCCAAATATATTTCAAGGAACTGAATGAGTTTATCAATAAATACATAGGTAGCTTTAAAATTATTAAAAATATTATTTTTTATACCTAATGGTTTATTGATATTCCTGATTCAATTTACGTACTTTTCATCGAATGAATCATTCTTTCCGGACTAAACCTATACTTTTTTATTACATGAATAGTTATTACAATTCATTATCCATAATTATTGTATATATACACTCCCATAAATAACATTGCAATAATTAGCTATATATACTATACTTCGTTTTCTATGCCTGCGCTTCGTTTTCTATGCAATGAGATGCGGTTAAGAGACTCTTGTTTGCTGCCAACTTCAACCGTTTTACGTGAGTGTTAAGCGCTTAGCACATCAAGATTGTAACCGTTTTCACTGGTGCTAAGCGCTTAAGAGACTTTACCTTGAACAACCCGATTTTTGCGGTTAAGAGACTTTGGCTTGTGGCCCTTCAAATGATCTATCTACAGCAATGATCTATCTACAGCAAAGGATCTATCTACAGCAAAGGATCTATCTACAGTAAAGTATCTATCTACTGCAAAAGATCTATCTACTGCAAAGGATATATGTACAGCAAAGGATCTATCTACAGCAATGAATCAATCTACAGCAAAAGATCTTTCTTCAGAAAAGAATCTATCTACAGCAAAGGATCTATCTACAACAAACGATCTATCTACAGCAATGATCTATCTACAGCAAAGGATCTATCTACAGCGAAGGATCTATATACAGTAAATTATCTATCTACTGCAAAAGATCTATCGCCTGCAAAGGATCTATCTACAGCAAAGGATCTATCTACAGCAATGAATCAATCTACAGCAAAGGATCTATCTACAGCAAAGGATCTATCTACAGCAATGGATCTATCTACAGTAAGGGATCTACTTAAAGCGAAGGATCAATCTTCAGCAAAGAATCTATCTATAGCAAAGGATACATTTACATCAAAAGATCTATGTACATCAAAGGATCTATCTACAGAAAATGATCTATCTAAAAAAAGGATCTATCAACAGCAAAGGATCTATCTACAGCAAATGATTTATCTACAGCAAAGGATCTATCTACATTACGTGATCTATTTACAGCAAACGATATCTACAGCAGAGTTTCTATCTACAGTAAAGGATCTATCTACAACAAAGGATCTTTCTAGAGCAAATGATCTATCTAAGTCAATGGATCTAGCTATGGCAAAGGATCTATCTATAACAAACGATCTATCTACAGCAATGAAACAATCTACACCAAAGAATCTATCTTCAGCAAAGAATACAGCAAAAGATCTATCTACAGTAAAGGATCTATCTACATCATATGATCAATCTACAGCAAGGGATCTATCTACAGCAAAGGATCTATTTACAGCAAAGGATCTATATACAGCAAAGGATCTATCTACAGTATAGGATCTATTTATAACCAAGGATCTATCTACAGCAAAAAGGATCTATCTACAGTATAGTAGTTATATACTTCAAAGGATCTATCTATTGCAGAGGATCTATCTTCAGCAAAGGATCTATCTACAGCAATGAATCAATCTACAGAAAAGGATCCATCTACAGCAAAGGATCTATTTACAGCGGAAGATATTTATACAGCAAAGGATCTACTACAGCATAGGATCTATCTACAGCAAAGGATCTATTTTCAGCAAAAGATCTATCTACTGCAAAGGATCTATGTACAGCAAAGGATCTATCTACAGCAATGAATCAATCTACAGCAAAGGATCTATCTTCAGCAAAGATTCTATTTACAGCAGAGGATCTATCTACAACAAACGATCTATCTACAGCAATGATCTATCTACAGCAAAGGATCTATCAACAGCAAAGGATCTATCTACAGCAAAGGATCTATCTACAGTATAGTATCTATATACTGCAAAGGATCTATATACTGCAGAGGATCTATCTTCTGCAAAAGATCTATCTACAGCAATGAATCAATCTACAGCAAAGGATCTATCTTCAGCAAAGAAACTATCTACAGCAAAGGATCTATCTACAGCAAAGGATCTATCTACAGCAAAGGATCCATCTACAGCAAAGGATCTATCTACATCAATGAATCTATATACAGCAAAGGATCTATTTACAGCGGAGGATATTTATACAGCAAAGGATCTACTACAGCATAGCATCTATCTACAGCAAAGGATCTATTTACAGCAAAAGATCTATCTACAGCAAAAAATTTATCTACAGCAATGGATCTATCTACAGTAAGGGATCTATTTACAGCGAAGGATCAATCTTCAGCAAAAAATCTATCTAAAGCAAAGGACCTATCTACAGCATAGGATCAATCTACAGCAAAGGATCTATCTACAGTAAAGGATCTTTTTACAGCGAATGATCTATCTACAGAAAAGGATCTATTTACAGCAAAGGATCTATATACAGAAATGATCTATTTACAGTGAGGGATCTATCTATAGCAATGGATACATTTACATCAAAAGATCTATGTACTTCAAAATACTTATCTACTGCAAATGATCTATCTAAAGAAAAGGATCTATCAACAGCAAGGGATCAATCTACAGAAAAGGATCTATCTACAGCAAAGGATCTATCTACAGCAAAGGATCTATAGTACAGTAAGGAATCTATCTACAGTAAGGAATCTATCTACAATAAGGAATCTATCTACAGTAAGGAATATATCTACAGCAAAGGATCTATCTACAGCAAAGATCTATCTACAGCAAAAATTCTATATATAACAGAGGTACTTTCTATAGCAGAGGTTCTTTCTACAGCAAATGATCTATCTACAGTAAAGGATCCATCTACAGCAAATGATCTCTCTACAGCAAATGATCTCTCTACGTCAAGGGATCTATCTACGGCAAAGAATCTATCGACAGCAAAGGATCTATCTACAGCAAAGGGTCTATCTACAGCAGAGGTTCTATCTATAGCAAAGGATCTATCTACAGTAAAGGATCTATCAACAGCAAAGGATCTATCTACAGCAAAGGATCTATCTACAAAAAAGGATCTATTTACAGAAAAGGATCTATCTACAGCAAAGAATCTATCTACAACAAAGGATCTATCTACAGCAAATGATCTATCTAAGTCAATGGATCTAGCTATGGCAAAAGATCTATCTACAGCAAAGAATCTATCTACACCGAAGGATCTAACTACAGCAAAGAATCTATCTACAGCAAAGGATCTATATTCAGTAAATGATCTATCTCCACTAAGAGATCCATCTACAACAAGGGGTCCATCTACAGCAAGGGGTCCATCTACAGCATGGGATCCTTCTACAGCATAGGATCTATCAACAGTAAAGGATCTATCTACAGCAAAGGATCTATCTACAACAAACGATCTATCTACAGCAATGATCTATCTACAGCAAAGGATCTATCTACAGCAAAGGATCTATCTAAAGTAGAGTATCTATTTACTGCAAAAGATCTATCTACAGTAAAGGATCTTTTTACAGCGAATGATCTATCTACAGAAAAGGATCTATTTACAGCAAAGGATCTATATACAGAAATGATCTATTTACAGTGAGGGATCTATCTATAGCAATGGATACATTTACATCAAAAGATCTATGTACTTCAAAATACTTATCTACTGCAAATGATCTATCTAAAGAAAAGGATCTATCAACAGCAAGGGATCAATCTACAGAAAAGGATCTATCTACAGCAAAGGATCTATCTACAGCAAAGGATCTATAGTACAGTAAGGAATCTATCTACAGTAAGGAATCTATCTACAATAAGGAATCTATCTACAGTAAGGAATCTATCTACAGCAAAGGATCTAACTACAGCAAAGATCTATCTACAGCAAAAATTCTATATATAACAGAGGTACTTTCTATAGCAGAGGTTCTTTCTACAGCAAATGATCTATCTACAGTAAAGGATCCATCTACAGCAAATGATCTCTCTACAGCAAATGATCTCTCTACGTCAAGGGATCTATCTACGGCAAAGAATCTATCGACAGCAAAGGATCTATCTACAGCAAAGGATCTATCTACAGCAGAGGTTCTATCTATAGCAAAGGATCTATCTACAGTAAAGGATCTATCAACAGCAAAGGATCTATCTACAGCAAAGGATCTATCTACAAAAAAGGATCTATTTACAGAAAAGGATCTATCTACAGCAAAGAATCTATCTACAACAAAGGATCTATCTACAGCAAATGATCTATCTAAGTCAATGGATCTAGCTATGGCAAAAGATCTATCTACAGCAAAGAATCTATCTACACCGAAGGATCTAACTACAGCAAAGAATCTATCTACAGCAAAGGATCTATATTCAGTAAATGATCTATCTCCACTAAGAGATCCATCTACAACAAGGGGTCCATCTACAGCAAGGGGTCCATCTACAGCATGGGATCCTTCTACAGCATAGGATCTATCAACAGTAAAGGATCTATCTACAGCAAAGGATCTATCTACAACAAACGATCTATCTACAGCAATGATCTATCTACAGCAAAGGATCTATCTACAGCAAAGGATCTATCTAAAGTAGAGTATCTATTTACTGCAAAAGATCTATCTACTGCAAATGATCTATGTACAGCAAAGTATCTATCTACAGCAATGAATCAATCTACAGCAGAGGATCTATCTTCAACAAAGAATCTATTTACAGAAAAGGATCTATCTACAACAAACGATCTATCTACAGCAAAGGATCTATCTACAGTATAGTATCTATATACTGCAAAGGATCTATCTATTGCAGAGGATCTATATTCAGCAAAGGATCTATCTACAGCAATGAATCAATCTACAGAAAAGGTTCCATCTACAGCAAAGGATCTTTTTACAGCGGAGGATATTTATACAGCAAAGGATCTACTACAGCATAGGATCTATCTACAGCAAAGGATCTATTTTCAGCAAAGGATCTATCTACAGCAAAGAATTTATCTACAGCAATGGATCTATCTACAGTAAAGGATCTATTTACAGCGAAGGATCAATCTTCAGCAAAAAATCTATCTACGGCAAAGGACCTATCTACAGCATAGGATCAATCTACAGCAAAGGATCTATCTACAGTAAGGGATCTTTTTACAGCGAAGGGTCTATCTACAGAAAAGGATCTATTTACAGCAAAGGATATATCTACAAACAAACGATCTATCTACAGCAATGATCTATCTACAGTAAAGTATCTATCTAATGCAAAAAATCTATCTACTGCAAAGGATATATGTACAGCAAAGGATCTATCTACAGCAATGAATCAATCTACAGCAAAAGATCTATCTTCAAGAAAGAATCTTTCTACAGCAAAGGATATATCTACAACAAACGATCTATCTACAGCAATGATCTATTTACAGCAAAGGATCTATCTACAGCAAAGGATATATCTACTGTAAAATATCTATCTACTGTAAAAGATCTATCGCCTGCAAAGGATCTATCTACAGCAAAGGATCTATCTACAGCAATGAATCAATCTACAGCAAAGGATCTATCTACAGCAAAGGATCTATCTACAGCAATGGATCTATCTACAGTAAGGGATCTACTTAAAGCGAAGGATCAATCTTCAGCAAAGAATCTATCTATAGCAAAGGAAACATTTACATCAAAAGATCTATGTACATCAAAGGATCCATCTACAGCAAAGGATCTTTTTACAGCGGGGAATATTTATACAGCAAAGGATCTACTACAGCATAGGATCTATCTACAGCAAAGGATCTATTTTCAGCAAAGGATCTATCTACAGCAAAGAATTTATCTACAGCAATGGATCAATCTACAGTAAAGGATCTATTTACAGCGAAGGATCAATCTTCAGCAAAAAATCTATCTACGGCAAAGGACCTATCTACAGCATAGGATCAATCTACAGCAAAGGATCTATCAACAGTAAGGGATCTTTTAACAGCGAAGGATCTATCTACAGAAAAGGATCTATTTACAGCAAAGGATATATCTACAACAAATGATCTATCTACAGCAATGATCTATCTACAGCAAAGGATCTATCTACAGCAAAGGATCTATCTACAGTAAAGTATCTATCTACTGCAAAAGATCTATCTACTGCAAAGGATATATGTACAGCAAAGGATCTATCTACAGCAATGAATCAATCTACAGCAAAAGATCTATCTTCAGAAAAGAATCTATCTTCAGCAAAGAATCTATCTATAGCAAAGGATACATTTACATCAAAAGATCTATGTACATCAAAGGATCTATCTACAGAAAATGATCTATCTAAAAAAAAGAATCTATCAACAGCAAAGGATCTATCTACAGCAAATGATTTATCTACAGCAAAGGATCTATCTACATTACGTGATCTATTTACAGCAAACGATATCTACAGCAGAGTTTCTATCTACAGTAAAGGATCTATCTACAACAAAGGATCTTTCTAGAGCAAATGATCTATCTAAGTCAATGGATCTAGCTATGGCAAAGGATCTATCTATAACAAACGATCTATCTACAGCAATGAAACAATCTACACCAAAGAATCTATCTTCAGCAAAGAATACAGCAAAAGATCTATCTACAGTAAAGGATCTATCTACATCATATGATCAATCTACAGCAAAGGATCTATCTTCAGCAAAGATTCTATTTACAGCAGAGGATCTATCTACAACAAACGATCTATCTACAGCAATGATCTATCTACAGCAAAGGATCTATCAACAGCAAAGGATCTATCTACAGCAAAGGATCTATCTACAGTATAGTATCTATATACTGCAAAGGATCTATATACTGCAGAGGATCTATCTTCTGCAAAAGATCTATCTACAGCAATGAATCAATCTACAGCAAAGGATCTATCTTCAGCAAAGAAACTATCTACAGCAAAGGATCTATCTACAGCAAAGGATCTATCTACAGCAAAGGATCCATCTACAGCAAAGGATCTATCTACATCAATGAATCTATATACAGCAAAGGATCTATTTACAGCGGAGGATATTTATACAGCAAAGGATCTACTACAGCATAGCATCTATCTACAGCAAAGGATCTATTTACAGCAAAAGATCTATCTACAGCAAAAAATTTATCTACAGCAATGGATCTATCTACAGTAAGGGATCTATTTACAGCGAAGGATCAATCTTCAGCAAAAAATCTATCTAAAGCAAAGGACCTATCTACAGCATAGGATCAATCTACAGCAAAGGATCTATCTACAGTAAAGGATCTTTTTACAGCGAATGATCTATCTACAGAAAAGGATCTATTTACAGCAAAGGATCTATATACAGAAATGATCTATTTACAGTGAGGGATCTATCTATAGCAATGGATACATTTACATCAAAAGATCTATGTACTTCAAAATACTTATCTACTGCAAATGATCTATCTAAAGAAAAGGATCTATCAACAGCAAGGGATCAATCTACAGAAAAGGATCTATCTACAGCAAAGGATCTATCTACAGCAAAGGATCTATAGTACAGTAAGGAATCTATCTACAGTAAGGAATCTATCTACAATAAGGAATCTATCTACAGTAAGGAATCTATCTACAGCAAAGGATCTATCTACAGCAAAGATCTATCTACAGCAAAAATTCTATATATAACAGAGGTACTTTCTATAGCAGAGGTTCTTTCTACAGCAAATGATCTATCTACAGTAAAGGATCCATCTACAGCAAATGATCTCTCTACAGCAAATGATCTCTCTACGTCAAGGGATCTATCTACGGCAAAGAATCTATCGACAGCAAAGGATCTATCTACAGCAAAGGGTCTATCTACAGCAGAGGTTCTATCTATAGCAAAGGATCTATCTACAGTAAAGGATCTATCAACAGCAAAGGATCTATCTACAGCAAAGGATCTATCTACAAAAAAGGATCTATTTACAGAAAAGGATCTATCTACAGCAAAGAATCTATCTACAACAAAGGATCTATCTACAGCAAATGATCTATCTAAGTCAATGGATCTAGCTATGGCAAAAGATCTATCTACAGCAAAGAATCTATCTACACCGAAGGATCTAACTACAGCAAAGAATCTATCTACAGCAAAGGATCTATATTCAGTAAATGATCTATCTCCACTAAGAGATCCATCTACAACAAGGGGTCCATCTACAGCAAGGGGTCCATCTACAGCATGGGATCCTTCTACAGCATAGGATCTATCAACAGTAAAGGATCTATCTACAGCAAAGGATCTATCTACAACAAACGATCTATCTACAGCAATGATCTATCTACAGCAAAGGATCTATCTACAGCAAAGGATCTATCTAAAGTAGAGTATCTATTTACTGCAAAAGATCTATCTACAGTAAAGGATCTTTTTACAGCGAATGATCTATCTACAGAAAAGGATCTATTTACAGCAAAGGATCTATATACAGAAATGATCTATTTACA
Source organism: Caprella mutica (assembly GCA_947561585.1). Taxonomy (NCBI): domain Eukaryota; kingdom Metazoa; phylum Arthropoda; class Malacostraca; order Amphipoda; family Caprellidae; genus Caprella; species Caprella mutica. Next base: position 20,817 of record CANNZV010000674.1, read on the forward strand.
GTGAGGGATCTATCTATAGCAATGGATACATTTACATCAAAAGATCTATGTACTTCAAAATACTTATCTACTGCAAATGATCTATCTAAAGAAAAGGATCTACCAACAGCAAGGGATCAATCTACAGAAAAGGATCTATCTACAGCAAAGGATCTATCTACAGCAAAGGATCTATAGTACAGTAAGGAATCTATCTACAGTAAGGAATCTATCTACAATAAGGAATCTATCTACAGTAAGGAATCTATCTACAGCAAAGGATCTAACTACAGCAAAGATCTATCTACAGCAAAAATTCTATATATAACAGAGGTACTTTCTATAGCAGAGGTTCTTTCTACAGCAAATGATCTATCTACAGTAAAGGATCCATCTACAGCAAATGATCTCTCTACAGCAAATGATCTCTCTACGTCAAGGGATCTATCTACGGCAAAGAATCTATCGACAGCAAAGGATCTATCTACAGCAAAGGATCTATCTACAGCAGAGGTTCTATCTATAGCAAAGGATCTATCTACAGTAAAGGATCTATCAACAGCAAAGGATCTATCTACAGCAAAGGATCTATCTACAAAAAAGGATCTATTTACAGAAAAGGATCTATCTACAGCAAAGAATCTATCTACAACAAAGGATCTATCTACAGCAAATGATCTATCTAAGTCAATGGATCTAGCTATGGCAAAAGATCTATCTACAGCAAAGAATCTATCTACACCGAAGGATCTAACTACAGCAAAGAATCTATCTACAGCAAAGGATCTATATTCAGTAAATGATCTATCTCCACTAAGAGATCCATCTACAACAAGGGGTCCATCTACAGCAAGGGGTCCATCTACAGCATGGGATCCTTCTACAGCATAGGATCTATCAACAGTAAAGGATCTATCTACAGCAAAGGATCTATCTACAACAAACGATCTATCTACAGCAATGATCTATCTACAGCAAAGGATCTATCTACAGCAAAGGATCTATCTAAAGTAGAGTATCTATTTACTGCAAAAGATCTATCTACTGCAAATGATCTATGTACAGCAAAGTATCTATCTACAGCAATGAATCAATCTACAGCAGAGGATCTATCTTCAACAAAGAATCTATTTACAGAAAAGGATCTATCTACAACAAACGATCTATCTACAGCAAAGGATCTATCTACAGTATAGTATCTATATACTGCAAAGGATCTATCTATTGCAGAGGATCTATATTCAGCAAAGGATCTATCTACAGCAATGAATCAATCTACAGAAAAGGTTCCATCTACAGCAAAGGATCTTTTTACAGCGGAGGATATTTATACAGCAAAGGATCTACTACAGCATAGGATCTATCTACAGCAAAGGATCTATTTTCAGCAAAGGATCTATCTACAGCAAAGAATTTATCTACAGCAATGGATCTATCTACAGTAAAGGATCTATTTACAGCGAAGGATCAATCTTCAGCAAAAAATCTATCTACGGCAAAGGACCTATCTACAGCATAGGATCAATCTACAGCAAAGGATCTATCTACAGTAAGGGATCTTTTTACAGCGAAGGGTCTATCTACAGAAAAGGATCTATTTACAGCAAAGGATATATCTACAAACAAACGATCTATCTACAGCAATGATCTATCTACAGTAAAGTATCTATCTAATGCAAAAAATCTATCTACTGCAAAGGATATATGTACAGCAAAGGATCTATCTACAGCAATGAATCAATCTACAGCAAAAGATCTATCTTCAAGAAAGAATCTTTCTACAGCAAAGGATATATCTACAACAAACGATCTATCTACAGCAATGATCTATTTACAGCAAAGGATCTATCTACAGCAAAGGATATATCTACTGTAAAATATCTATCTACTGTAAAAGATCTATCGCCTGCAAAGGATCTATCTACAGCAAAGGATCTATCTACAGCAATGAATCAATCTACAGCAAAGGATCTATCTACAGCAAAGGATCTATCTACAGCAATGGATCTATCTACAGTAAGGGATCTACTTAAAGCGAAGGATCAATCTTCAGCAAAGAATCTATCTATAGCAAAGGAAACATTTACATCAAAAGATCTATGTACATCAAAGGATCCATCTACAGCAAAGGATCTTTTTACAGCGGGGAATATTTATACAGCAAAGGATCTACTACAGCATAGGATCTATCTACAGCAAAGGATCTATTTTCAGCAAAGGATCTATCTACAGCAAAGAATTTATCTACAGCAATGGATCAATCTACAGTAAAGGATCTATTTACAGCGAAGGATCAATCTTCAGCAAAAAATCTATCTACGGCAAAGGACCTATCTACAGCATAGGATCAATCTACAGCAAAGGATCTATCAACAGTAAGGGATCTTTTAACAGCGAAGGATCTATCTACAGAAAAGGATCTATTTACAGCAAAGGATATATCTACAACAAATGATCTATCTACAGCAATGATCTATCTACAGCAAAGGATCTATCTACAGCAAAGGATCTATCTACAGTAAAGTATCTATCTACTGCAAAAGATCTATCTACTGCAAAGGATATATGTACAGCAAAGGATCTATCTACAGCAATGAATCAATCTACAGCAAAAGATCTATCTTCAGAAAAGAATCTATCTTCAGCAAAGAATCTATCTATAGCAAAGGATACATTTACATCAAAAGATCTATGTACATCAAAGGATCTATCTACAGAAAATGATCTATCTAAAAAAAAGAATCTATCAACAGCAAAGGATCTATCTACAGCAAATGATTTATCTACAGCAAAGGATCTATCTACATTACGTGATCTATTTACAGCAAACGATATCTACAGCAGAGTTTCTATCTACAGTAAAGGATCTATCTACAACAAAGGATCTTTCTAGAGCAAATGATCTATCTAAGTCAATGGATCTAGCTATGGCAAAGGATCTATCTATAACAAACGATCTATCTACAGCAATGAAACAATCTACACCAAAGAATCTATCTTCAGCAAAGAATACAGCAAAAGATCTATCTACAGTAAAGGATCTATCTACATCATATGATCAATCTACAGCAAGGGATCTATCTACAGCAAAGGATCTATTTACAGCAAAGGATCTATATACAGCAAAGGATCTATCTACAGTATAGGATCTATTTATAACCAAGGATCTATCTACAGCAAAAAAGATTTATCTACAGCAAAGGATCTAATTACAGCGAAGGATCTATCTACAGCAAATGATTTATCTACAGCAAAAGATCTATCTACATTACGTGATCTATTCACAGCAAACGATATCTACAGCAGAGTTTCTATCTACAGTAAAGGATCTATCTACAAAAAAGTATCAATCTACAGAAATGGATCTATCTACAGCAGAGAATCTATCTACAACAAAGGATCTTTCTACAGCAATTGATCTATCTAAGTCAATGGATCTAGATATGGCAAAAGATCTATCTACAGCAAAGGATCTATCTACAGCGAAGGATCTATCTACAGCAAAGGTTCTATCTACAGCAAAGGATCTATCTACAGCAATGAATCAACCTACAGCAAAGGATCTATCTTCAGCAAAGAATCTATTTACAGCATAGGATCTATCTACAACAAACGATCTATCTACAGCAAAGGATCTATCTACAGCAAAGGATCAATCTACAGCAAAGGATCTATCTACAGTATAGTATCTATATACTGCAAAGGATCTATCTTCTGCAGAGGATCTATCTTCTGCAGAGGATCTATCTTCTGCAAAAGATCTATCTACAACAATGAATCAATCTACAGCAAAGGATCTATCTTCAGCAAAGAATCTATCTACAGCAAAAGATCTATCTACAGCAAAGGATCTATCTACAGCAAAGGATCCATCTACAGAAAGGGATCTATCTTCATCAAAGGATCTATATACAGCAAAGGATCTATTTACAGCGGAGGATATTTATACAGCAAAGGATCTACTACAGCATAGGATCTATCTACAGCAAAGGATCTATTTACAGCAAAGGATCTATCTACAGCAAAAAAATTTTCTACAGCAAAGGACCTATGTACATCATAGGATCAATCTACAGCAAAGGATCTATATACAGAAATGATCTATTTACAGTGAAGGATCTATCTACAGCAAATAATCTATCCATAGTAAAGGATCTATCTTTAGCAATGGATACATTTACATCAAAAGATCCATGTTCATCAAAATATCTATCTACAGTAAATGATCTATCTAAAGAAAAGGATCTATCAACAGCAAGGGGTCCCTCTACAGCATGGGATCCTTCTAGAGCATAGAATCTATCAACAGTAAAGGATCTATCTACAGCAAAGGATCTATCTACAACAAACGATCTATCTACAGCAATGATCTATCTACAGCAAAAGATCTATCTACAGCAAAGGATCAATCTACAATAAAGTATCTATCTACTGCAAAAGATCTATCTACTGCAAAGGATCTATGTACAGCAAAGGATCTATCTACAGCAATGAATCAATCTACAGCAAAGGATCTATCTTCAGCAAAGAATCTATTTACAGCAAAGGATCTATCTACAACAAACGATCTATCTACAGCAATGATCTATCTACAGCAAAGGATCTATCTACAGCAATGGATCTATCTACAGTAAGGGATCTATTTACAGCGAAGGATCAATCTTCAGCAAAAAATCTATCTACAGCAAAGGACCTATCTACAGCATAGGATCAATCTACAGCAATGGATCTATCTACAGTAAGGGATCTTTTTACAGCGAAGGATCTATCTACAGAAAAGGATCTATTTACAGCAAAGGATCTATATACAGAAATGATCTATTTACAGTGAGGGATCTATCTACAGCAAATAATCTATCTATAGTAAAGGATCTATCTATAGAAATGGATCTATCTACAGCAAAGGATCTATAGTACAGTAAGGAATCTATCTACAGTATGGAATCTATCTACAATAAGGAATCTATCTACAGTAAGGAATCTATCTACAGCAAAGGATCTATTTACAGCAAAGATCTATCTACAGCAAAAATTCTATATATAACAGAGGTACTTTCTATAGCAGAGGTTCTTTCTACAGCAAATGATCTATCTACAGTGAAGGATCCATCTACAGCAAAGGATCTCTCTACAGCAAATGATCTCTCTACGTCAAGGGATCTATCTACGGCAAAGAATCTATCGACAGCAAAGGATCTATCTAGAGCAAAGGATCTATCTACAGCAGAGGTTCTATTTATAGCAAAGGATCTATCTACAGCAAAGAATCTATCTACTGCAAAGGATCTATGTACAGCAAAGGATCTATCTACAGCAATGAATCAATCTACAGCAAAGGATCTATCTTCAGCAAAGAATCTATTTACAGCAAAGGACAACAAACGATCTACAACAAACGATCTATCTACAGCAATGATCTATCTACAGCAAAGGATCTATCTACAGCAAAGGATCTATCTACAGTATAGTATTTATATTTTGCAAAGGATCTATCTACTGCAGAGGATCTATCTTCTGCAAAAGATCTATCTACAGCAATGAATCAATCTACAGCAAAGAATCTATCTTCAGCAAAGAATCTATCTACAGCAAAGGATCTATCTACAGCAAAGGATCTATCTACAGCAAAGGATCCATCCACAGCAAAGGATCTATCTACATCAAAGGATCTATATACAGCAAAGGATCTATTTACAGCGGAGGATATTTATACAGCAAAGGATCTACTACAGCATAGAATCTATCTACAGCAAAGGATCTATTTACAGCAAAGGATCTATCTACAGCAAAAAATTTCTCTACAGCAGTGGATCTATCTACAGTAAGGGATCTATTTACAGCGAAGGATCAATCTTCAGCATAAAATCTATCTACAGCAAAGGACCTATCTACAGCATAGGATCAATCTACAGCAAAGGATCTATATACAGAAATGATCTATTTACAGTGAGGGATCTATCTACAGCAAATAATCTATCTATAGTAAAGGATCTATCTATAGCAATGGATACATTTACATCAAAAGATCTATGTACATCAAAATATCTATCTACAGTAAATGATCTATCTACAGAAAAGGATCTATCTACAGCAAAGGAAATATACAGCAAAGGATCTATAATACAGTAAGGAATCTATCTACAGTAAGGAATCTATCTACAATAAGGAATCTATCTACACTAAGGAATCTATCTTCAGCAAAGAATCTATATACAGCAAAGATCTATCTACAGCAAAAATTCTATATATAACAGAGGTACTTTCTATAGCAGAGGTTATTTCTACAGCAAATGATCTATCTACAGTAAATGATCCATCTTCAGCAAAGGATCTCTTTACAGCAAATGATCTCTCTACGTCAAGGGATCTATCTACGGCAAAGAATCTATCGACAGCAAAGGATCTATCTACAGCAAAGGATCTATCTAAAGCAGAGGTTCTATCTATAGAAAACGATCTATCTACAGTAAAGGATCTATCAACAGCAAAGGATCTATCTACAGCAAAGGATCTATCTACAAAAAAGGATCTATTTACAGAAAAGGATCTATCTACAGCAAAGAATCTATCTACAACAAAGGATCTTTCTACAGCAAATGATCTATCTAAGTCAATGGATCTAGCTATGGCAAAATATCTATCTACAGCAAAGGATCTATCTACACCGAAGGATCTATTTACAGCAAAGGTTCTATCTACAGCAAAGGATCTATCTACAGCAAAGGATCTATATTCAGTAAATGATCTATCTCCACTAAGGGATCCATCTACAGCAAGGGGTCCATCTACAGCAAAGGATCTATCTACAACAAACGATCTATCTACATCAATGATCTATTTACAGCAAAAGATCTATCTACAGCAAAGGATCAATCTACAGTAAAGTATCTATCTACTGCAAAAGATCTATCTACTGCAAAGGATCTATGTACAGCAAAGGATCTATCTACAGCAATGAATCAATCTACAGGAAAGGATCTATCTTCAACAAAGAATCTATTTACAGCAAAGGATCTATCTACAGCAAAGGATCTATCTACAGCAAAGGATCTATCTACAGTATAGTATCTATATACTGCAAAGGATCTATCTACTGCAGAAGATCTATTTTCAGCAAAGGATCTATCTACAGCAATGAATCAATCTACAGAAAAGGATCTATCATCAGCAAAGAATCTATCTACAGCAAAGGATCTATCTACAGCAAAGGATCTATCTACAGCAAATGATCTATCTAAGTCAATGGATCTAGCTATGGCAAAATATCTATCTACAGCAAAGGATCTATCTACAGCGAAATATCTATCTACAGCAAAGGTTCTATCTACAGCAAAGGATCTATCTACAGCAAAGGATCTATATTCATTAAATGATCTATCTCCACTAAGGGATCCATCTATAGCAAGGGGTCCATCTACAGCAAGGGGTCCATCTATAGCATGGGATCCTTCTACAGCATAGGATCTATCAACAGTAAAGGATCTATCTACAGCAAAGGATCAACCTACAACGAACGATCTATCTACAGCAATGATCTATCTACAGCAAAGGATCTATCTACAGCAAAGGATACATTTACATCAAAAGATCTATGTACATCGATGGATCTATCTACAGAAAATGATCTATCTAAAAAAAAGGGTCTATCAACAGCAAAAGATCTATCTACATCAAAGGATCTATCTACAGTAAGGGATCTATCTACTGCAAATGATCAATCTACAGCAAAGAATCAATCTACATCAAAGGATCCATCTACAGAAAAGGATCTCTCTACAGTAAATGATCTCTCTACGTCAAGGGATCTATCTACGGCAAAGAATCTATCGACAGCAAAGGATCTATCTACAGCAAAGAATCTATCCACAGCAGAGGTTCTATCTATAGCAAAGGATCTATCTACAGCAAAGGATCTATCTACAAAATAGGATCTATCTACAGAAAAGGATCTATCTATAGCAAAGAATCTATCTACAACAAAGGATCTATCTACAGCAAAAATTCAATATATAACAGAGGTACTTACTATAGCAGAGGTTCTTTCTACAGCAAATGATCTATCTACAGTGAAGGATCCATCTACAGCAAAGGATCTCTCTACAGCAAATGATCTCTCTACGTCAAGGGATCTATCTACGGCAAAGAATCTATCGACAGCAAAGGATCTATCTACAGCAAAGGATCTATCTACAGCAGAGGTTCTATTTATAGCAAAGGATCTATCTACAGCAAAGAATCTATCTACTGCAAAGGATCTATGTACAGCAAAGGATCTATCTACAGCAATGAATCAATCTACAGCAAAGGATCTATCTTCAGCAAAGAATCTATTTACAGCAAAGGACAACAAACGATCTACAACAAACGATCTATCTACAGCAATGATCTATCTACAGCAAAGGATCTATCTACAGCAAAGGATCTATCTACAGTATAGTATTTATATACTGCAAAGGATCTATCTACTGCAGAGGATCTATCTTCTGCAAAAGATCTATCTACAGCAATGAATCAATCTACAGCAAAGAATCTATCTTCAGCAAAGAATCTATCTACAGCAAAAGATCTATCTACAGCAAAGGATCTATCTACAGCAAAGGATCCATCCACAGCAAAGGATCTATCTACATCAAAGGATCTATATACAGCAAAGGATCTATTTACAGCGGAGGATATTTATACAGCAAAGGATCTACTACAGCATAGAATCTATCTACAGCAAAGGATCTATTTACAGCAAAGGATCTATCTACAGCAAAAAATTTCTCTACAGCAGTGGATCTATCTACAGTAAGGGATCTATTTACAGCGAAGGATCAATCTTCAGCATAAAATCTATCTACAGCAAAGGACCTATCTACAGCATAGGATCAATCTACAGCAAAGGATCTATATACAGAAATGATCTATTTACAGTGAGGGATCTATCTACAGCAAATAATCTATCTATAGTAAAGGATCTATCTATAGCAATGGATACATTTACATCAAAAGATCTATGTACATCAAAATATCTATCTACAGTAAATGATCTATCTACAGAAAAGGATCTATCTACAGCAAAGGAAATATACAGCAAAGGATCTATAATACAGTAAGGAATCTATCTACAGTAAGGAATCTATCTACAATAAGGAATCTATCTACAGTAAGGAATCTATCTTCAGCAAAGGATCTATATACAGCAAAGATCTATCTACAGCAAAAATTCTATATATAACAGAGGTACTTTCTATAGCAGAGGTTATTTCTACAGCAAATGATCTATCTACAGTAAATGATCCATCTTCAGCAAAGGATCTCTTTACAGCAAATGATCTCTCTACGTCAAGGGATCTATCTACGGCAAAGAATCTATCGACAGCAAAGGATCTATCTACAGCAAAGGATCTATCTAAAGCAGAGGTTCTATCTATAGAAAACGATCTATCTACAGTAAAGGATCTATCAACAGCAAAGGATCTATCTACAGCAAAGGATCTATCTACAAAAAAGGATCTATCTACAGAAAAGGATCTATCTACAGCAAAGAATCTATCTACAACAAAGGATCTATCTACAGCAAATGATCTATCTAAGTCAATGGATCTAGCTATGGCAAAATATCTATCTACAGCAAAGGATCTATCTACACCGAAGGATCTATTTACAGCAAAGGTTCTATCTACAGCAAAGGATCTATCTACAGCAAAGGATCTATATTCAGTAAATGATCTATCTCCACTAAGGGATCCATCTACAGCAAGGGGTCCATCTACAGCAAAGGATCTATCTACAACAAACGATCTATCTACATCAATGATCTATTTACAGCAAAAGATCTATCTACAGCAAAGGATCAATCTACAGTAAAGTATCTATCTACTGCAAAAGATCTATCTACTGCAAAGGATCTATGTACAGCAAAGGATCTATCTACAGCAATGAATCAATCTACAGGAAAGGATCTATCTTCAACAAAGAATCTATTTACAGCAAAGGATCTATCTACAGCAAAGGATCTATCTACAGCAAAGGATCTATCTACAGTATAGTATCTATATACTGCAAAGGATCTATCTACTGCAGAAGATCTATCTTCAGCAAAGGATCTATCTACAGCAATGAATCAATCTACAGAAAAGGATCTATCATCAGCAAAGAATCTATCTACAGCAAAGGATCTATCTACAGCAAAGGATCTATCTACAGCAAATGATCTATCTAAGTCAATGGATCTAGCTATGGCAAAATATCTATCTACAGCAAAGGATCTATCTACAGCGAAATATCTATCTACAGCAAAGGTTCTATCTACAGCAAAGGATCTATCTACAGCAAAGGATCTATATTCATTAAATGATCTATCTCCACTAAGGGATTCATCTATAGCAAGGGGTCCATCTACAGCAAGGGGTCCATCTATAGCATGGGATCCTTCTACAGCATAGGATCTATCAACAGTAAAGGATCTATCTACAGCAAAGGATCAACCTACAACGAACGATCTATCTACAGCAATGATCTATCTACAGCAAAGGATCTATCTACAGCAAAGGATACATTTACATCAAAAGATCTATGTACATCGATGGATCTATCTACAGAAAATGATCTATCTAAAAAAAAGGGTCTATCAACAGCAAAAGATCTATCTACATCAAAGGATCTATCTACAGTAAGGGATCTATCTACTGCAAATGATCAATCTATAGCAAAGAATCAATCTACATCAAAGGATCTATCTACAGTAAAGTAACTATGAACAGCAATGGATCAATCTACAGCAATAGTTTATTTACAGCAAAAATTCTATCTATTGCAAAGGATCTATCTACAGCAAGGTATTTATCTTCAGCAAAAGATCTATCTACAGTAAAGGATCTATTTACTGCAAAGGATCTATCTTCAGCAAAGATTCTATCTGAAGCCAATGATCTATCTACAACAAAGGGTCAATTTACAGCAGAGGATCTTTATACAGCAAAGGATCTATCTACAGCAAAGGATCTATCTACAAAATAGGATCTATCTACAGAAAAGGATCTATCTATAGCAAAGAATCTATCTACAACAAAGGATCTATCTACAGCAAAAATTCAATATATAACAGAGGTACTTACTATAGCAGAGGTTCTTTCTACAGCAAATGATCTATCTATAGTGAAGGATCCATCTACAGCAAAGGATCTCTCTACAGCAAATGATCTCTCTACGTCAAGGGATCTATCTACGGCAAAGAATCTATCGACAGCAAAGGATCTATCTACAGCAAAGGATCTATCTACAGCAGAGGTTCTATTTATAGCAAAGGATCTATCTACAGCAAAGGATCTATCTACTGCAAAGGATCTATGTACAGCAAAGGATCTATCTACAGCAATGAATCAATCTACAGCAAAGGATCTATCTTCAGCAAAGAATCTATTTACAGCAAAGGACAACAAACGATCTACAACAAACGATCTATCTACAGCAATGATCTATCTACAGCAAAGGATCTATCTACAGCAAAGGATCTATCTACAGTATAGTATTTATATACTGCAAAGGATCTATCTACTGCAGAGGATCTATCTTCTGCAAAAGATCTATCTACAGCAATGAATCAATCTACAGCAAAGAATCTATCTTCAGCAAAGAATCTATCTACAGCAAAGGATCTATCTACAGCAAAGGATCTATCTACAGCAAAGGATCCATCCACAGCAAAGGATCTATCTACATCAAAGGATCTATATACAGCAAAGGATCTATTTACAGCGGAGGATATTTATACAGCAAAGGATCTACTCCAGCATAGAATCTATCTACAGCAAAGGATCTATTTACAGCAAAGGATATATCTACAGCAAAAAATTTCTCTACAGCAGTGGATCTATCTACAGTAAGGGATCTATTTACAGCGAAGGATCAATCTTCAGCATAAAATCTATCTACAGCAAAGGACCTATCTACAGCATAGGATCAATCTACAGCAAAGGATCTATATACAGAAATGATCTATTTACAGTGAGGGATCTATCTACAGCAAATAATCTATCTATAGTAAAGGATCTATCTATAGCAATGGATACATTTACATCAAAAGATCTATGTACATCAAAATATCTATCTACAGTAAATGATCTATCTTAAGAAAAGGATCTATCATTAGCAAGGGATCAATCTACTGAAAAGGATCTATCTACAGCAAAGGAAATATACAGCAAAGGATCTATAATACAGTAAGGAATCTATCTACAGTAAGGAATCTATCTACAATAAGGAATCTATCTACAGTAAGGAATCTATCTTCAGCAAAGGATCTATCTACAGCAAAGATCTATCTACAGCAAAAATTCTATATATAACAGAGGTACTTTCTATAGCAGAGGTTATTTCTACAGCAAATGATCTATCTACAGTAAATGATCCATCTTCAGCAAAGGATCTCTCTACAGCAAATGATCTCTCTACGTCAAGGGATCTATCTACGGCAAAGAATCTATCGACAGCAAAGGATCTATCTACAGCAAAGGATCTATCTAAAGCAGAGGTTCTATCTATAGAAAAGGATCTATCTACAGTAAAGGATCTATCAACAGCAAAGGATCTATCTACAGCAAAGGATCTATCTACAAAAAAGGATCTATCTACAGAAAAGGATCTATCTACAGCAAAGAATCTATCTACAACAAAGGATCTATCTACAGCAAATGATCTATCTAAGTCAATGGATCTAGCTATGGCAAAATATCTATCTACAGCAAAGGATCTATCTACACCGAAGGATCTATTTACAGCAAAGGTTCTATCTACAGCAAAGGATCTATCTACAGCAAAGGATCTATCTACAGCAATGAATCAATCTACAGCAAAGGATCTATCTTCAGCAAAGAATCTATTTACAGCAAAGGACAACAAACGATCTACAACAAACGATCTATCTACAGCAATGATCTATCTACAGCAAAGGATCTATCTACAGCAAAGGATCTATCTACAGTATAGTATTTATATACTGCAAAGGATCTATCTACTGCAGAGGATCTATCTTCTGCAAAAGATCTATCTACAGCAATGAATCAATCTACAGCAAAGAATCTATCTTCAGCAAAGAATCTATCTACAGCAAAGGATCTATCTACAGCAAAGGATCTATCTACAGCAAAGGATCCATCCACAGCAAAGGATCTATCTACATCAAAGGATCTATATACAGCAAAGGATCTATTTACAGCGGAGGATATTTATACAGCAAAGGATCTACTACAGCATAGAATCTACCTACAGCAAAGGATCTATTTACAGCAAAGGATCTATCTACAGCAAAAAATTTCTCTACAGCAGTGGATCTATCTACAGTAAGGGATCTATTTACAGCGAAGGATCAATCTTCAGCATAAAATCTATCTACAGCAAAGGACCTATCTACAGCATAGGATCAATCTACAGCAAAGGATCTATATACAGAAATGATCTATTTACAGTGAGGGATCTATCTACAGCAAATAATCTATCTATAGTAAAGGATCTATCTATAGCAATGGATACATTTACATCAAAAGATCTATGTACATCAAAATATCTATCTACAGTAAATGATCTATCCTTTACTGCAAAGGATCTATCTTCAGCAAAGATTCTATCTAAAGCCAATGATCTATCTGCAACAAAGGGTCTATTTACAGCAGAGGATCTTTATACAGCAAAGGATCTATCTACAACAAAGGATTTATCTACAGCAAAGTGATCTATCTACAGTAAGGGATTTATCTACTACAAAGAGCTATCAACACCAAAAGATCTCTCTACTGCGCAGGATCTGTCAACAGCAAATGATCTTTCTACAGCAAAGGATATATTTACAGCAGAAGATCTTTCTAAAGCAGAGGATCATTCTACAGCAATGGATATATCTACAGCAAAGGATCTATCTTCAGCAAGGGATCTATTTACAGTATGGGATATATCTACAGCAAAGGTTTTATCTACAGTAAAGAATCTATCTACAGAAAAGGATCTATCTACAGCAAATGATCTATCTACAGTGAAGGATCTATCTAATACAAAAGATCTGTCTACAGTAAAGGATCTATTTACAGCAAAGGATATATCTACAGCAAAGGATCTTTCTACAGCAAAGGATCTATCTACAGCAAAGGATCTATCAATAGTAAAGGCTCTATCTACAGCGAAGGAGCTATCTACAACAAACGATTTATCTACAGCAAAGGATCTATCTACTGCAAAGGATCCAACTGCAACAAAGGATCTATCTACAGTAAAGGATCTATATACTGCAAAGGATCTGTCTGAAGCAAAGGATTTATCTTCAACAAAGAATTTATCTACAGCAAGAATCTATGTTCAGCAAAGAATCTATTTACAGCAAAGGATCTATCTACAGCGAAGGATCAATCTACAGCAAAGAATCAATCTACAGCAAAGGATCTATCTACAGTAAAGGAACTATAAACAGCAAAGGATATATCAACAGCAAAAGATCTATCTACAGTAAAGGATCTATCTACATCATATGATCAATCTACAGCAAGGGATCTATCTACAGCAAAGGATCTATTTACAGCAAAGGATCTATATACAGCAAATGATCTATCTTTAGTAAAGGATCTATTTATAACCAAGGATCTCTCTACAGAAAAAAGGATTTATCTACAGCAAAGGATCTAATTACAGCGAAGGATCTATCTACAGCAAATGATTTATCCACAGTAAAGGATCTATCTACATTACGTGATCTATTTACAGCAAACGATATCTACAGCAGAGTTTCTATCTACAGTAAAGGATCTATCTACAAAAAAGTATCTATCTACAGAAATGGATCTATCTACAGCGAAGTATCTATCTACAGCAAAGGTTCTATCTACAGCAAAGGATCTATCTACAGCAAAGGATCTATATTCAGTAAATGATCTATCTCATCTAAGGGATCCTTCTACAGCAAGAAGTCCATCTACAGCAAGGGGTCCATCTATAGCATGGGATCCTTCTACAGCATAGGATCTATCAACAGTAAAGGATCTATCTACAGCAAAGGATCTATCTACAACAAACGATCTATCTACAGCAATGATCTATCTACAGCAAAGGATCTATCTACATCAAAGGATCTATCTAAAGTAAAGTATCTATCTACTGCAAAAGATCTATCTACTGCAAAGGATCTATGTACAGCAAAGGATCTATCTACAGCAATGAATCAATCTACAGCAAAGGATCTATCTTCAGCAAAGAATCTATTTACAGCAAAGGATCTATCTACAACAAACGATCTATCTACAGCAGTGATCTATCTACAGCAAAGGATCTATCTACAGCAAAGAATCTATCTACAGCAAAGGATCTATCTACAGTATAGTATCTATATACTGCAAAGGATCTATCTACTGCAGAGGATCTATCTTCTGCAAAAGATCTATCTACAGCAATGAATCAATCTACAGCAAAGGATCTATCTTCAGCAAAGAATCTATCTACAGTTAAGGATCTATCTACAGCAAAGGATCTATCTACAGCAAAGGATCCATCTACAGCAAAAGATCTATCTACATCACAAGATCTATATACAGCAAAGGATCTATTTACAGCGGAGGATATTTATACAGCAAAGGATCTACTACAGCATAGGATCTATCTACAGCAAAGGATCTATTTACAGCAAAGGATCTATCTACAGCAAAAAAATTATCTACAGCAATGGATCTATCTACAGTAAGGGATCTATTTACAGCGAAGGATCAATCTTCAGCAAAAAATCTATCTAAAGCAAAGGACCTATCTACAGCATAGGATCAATCTACAGCAAAGGATCTATATACAGAAATGATCTATTAACAGTGAAGGATCTATCTACAGCAAATAATCTATCTATAGTAAAGGATCTATCTATAGCAATGGATACATTTACATCAAAAGATCTATGTACATCAAAATATCTATCTACAGTAAATGATCTATCTAAAGAAAAGGATCTGTCAACAGCAAGGGATCAATCTACAGAAAAGAATCTATCTACAGCAAAGGATCTATATACAGCAAAGGATCTATAATACAGTAAGGAATCTATCTACAGTAAGGAATCTATCTACAATAAGGAATCTATCTACAGTAAGGAATCTATCTAAAGCAAAGGATCTATCTACAGCAAAGATCTATCTACAGCAAAATTTCTATATATAACAGAGGTACTTTCTATAGCAGAGGTTCTTTCTACAGCAAATGATCTATCTACATTAAATGATCCATCTACAGCAAAGGATCTCTCTACAGCAAATGATCTCTCTACGTCAAGGGATCTATCTACGGCAAAGAATCTATCGACAGCAAAGGATCTATCTACAGCAAAGGATCTATCTAAACCAGAAATTCTATCTATAGCAATGGATCTATCTACAGTAAAGGATCTATCAACAGCAAAGGATCTATCTACAGCAACGGATCTATCTACAAAAAAGAATCTATCTACAGAAAAGGATCTCTCTACGTCAAGGGATCTATCTACGGCAAAGAATCTATCGACAGCAAAGGATCTATCTACAGCAAAGGATCTATCTAAACCAGAAATTCTATCTATAGCAATGGATCTATCTACAGTAAAGGATCTATCAACAGCAAAGGATCTATCTACAGCAAAGGATCTATCTACAAAAAAGGATCTATCTACAGCATAGGATCTATCAACAGTAAAGGATCTCTCTACAGCAAAGGATCTATCTACAACAAACAATCTATCTACAGCAATGATCTATCTACAACAAAGGATCTATCTACATCAAAGGATCTATCTACAGTAAAGTATCTATCTACTGCAAAAGATCTATCTACTGCAAAGGATCTATGTACAGTAAATGATCTATCTACAGCAATGAATCAATCTACAGCAAAGGATCTATCTTCAGCAAAGAATCTATTTACAGCAAAGGATCTATCTACAACAAACGATCTATCTACAGCAATGATCTATCTACAGCAAAGGATCTATCTACAGCAAAGGATCTATCTACAGCAAAGGATCTATCTACAGTATAGTATCTATATACTGCAAAGGATCTATCTACTGCAGTGGATCTATCTTCTGCAAAAGATCTATCTACAGCAATGAATCAATCTACAGCAAAGGATCTATCTTCAACAAAGAATCTATCTACAGCAAAGGATCTATCTACAGCAAAGGATCTATCTACAGCAAAGGATCCATCTACAGCAAAAGATCTATCTACATCACAAGATTTATATACAGCAAAGGATCTATTTACAGCGGAGGATATTTATACAGCAAAGGATCTACTACAGCATAGGATCTATCTACAGCAAAGGATCTATTTACAGCAAAGGATCTATCTACAGCAAAAAAATTATCTACAGCAATGGATCTATCTACAGTAAGGGATCTATTTACAGCGAAGGATCAATCTTCAGCAAAAAATCTATCTAAAGCAAAGGACCTATCTACAGCATAGGATCAATCTACAGCAAAGGATCTATATACAGAAATGATCTATTTACAGTGAAGGATCTATCTACAGAAAATAATCTATCTATAGTAAAGGATCTATCTATAGCAATGGATACATTTACATCAAAAGATCTATGTACATCAAAATATCTATCTACAGTAAATGATCTATCTAAAGAAAAGGATCTGTCAACAGCAAGGGATCAATCTACAGAAAAGAATCTATCAACAGCAAAGGATCTATATACAGCAAAGGATCTATAATACAGTAAGGAATCTATCTACAGTAAGGAATCTATCTACAATAAGGAATCTATCTACAGTAAGGAATCTATCTACAGCAAAGGATCTATCTACAGCAAAGATCTATCTACAGCAAAATTTCTATATATAACAGAGGTACTTTCTATAGCAGAGGTTCTTTCTACAGCAAATGATCTATCTACAGTAAATGATCCATCTACAGCAAAGGATCTCTCTACAGCAAATGATCTCTCTACGTCAAGGGATCTATCTACGGCAAAGAATCTATCGACAGCAAAGGATCTATCTACAGCAAAGGATCTATCTAAACCAGAAATTCTATCTATAGCAATGGATCTATCTACAGTAAAGGATCTATCAACAGCAAAGGATCTATCTACAGCAAAGGATCTATCTACAAAAAAGGATCTATCTACAGAAAAGGATCTATCTACAGCAAAGAATCTATCTACAACAAAGGATCTATCTACAGCAAATGATCTATCTAAGTCAATGGATCTAGCTATGGCAAAAGATCTATCTACACCAAAGGATCTATCTACACCAAAGGATCTATCTACAGCAAAGGTTCTATCTACAGCAAAGGATCTATCTACAGCAAAGGATCTATATTCAGTAAATGATCTATCTCCACTAAGGGATCCATCTACAGCAAGGGGTCGATCTACAGCAAGGGGTCCATCTACAGCATGGGATCCTTCTAGAGCATAGGATCTATCAACAGTAAAGGATCTATCTACAGCAAAGGATCTATCTACAGAAATGGATCTATCTACAGCAGAGAATCTATCTACAACAAAGGATCTTTCTACAGCAACTGATCTATCTAAGTCAATGGATCTAGCTATGGCAAAAGATCTATCTACAGCAAAGGATCTATCTACAGCGAAGTATCTATCTACAGCAAAGGTTCTATCTACAGCAAAGGATCTATCTACAGCAAAGGATCTATATTCAGTAAATGATCTATCTCATCTAAGGGATCCTTCTACAGCAAGAAGTCCATCTACAGCAAGGGGTCCATCTATAGCATGGGATCCTTCTACAGCATAGGATCTATCAACAGTAAAGGATCTATCTACAGCAAAGGATCTATCTACAACAAACGATCTATCTACAGCAATGATCTATCTTCAGCAAAGGATCTATCTACATCAAAGGATCTATCTAAAGTAAAGTATCTATCTACTGCAAAAGATCTATCTACTGCAAAGGATCTATGTACAGCAAAGGATCTATCTACAGCAATGAATCAATCTACAGCAAAGGATCTATCTTCAGCAAAGAATCTATTTACAGCAAAGGATCTATCTACAACAAGCGATCTATCTACAGCAGTGATCTATCTACAGCAAAGGATCTATCTACAGCAAAGAATCTATCTACAGCAAAGGATCTATCTACAGTATAGTATCTATATACTGCAAAGGATCTATCTACTGCAGAGGATCTATCTTCTGCAAAAGATCTATCTACAGCAAAGGATCCATCTACAGCAAAAGATCTATCTACATCACAAGATCTATATACAGCAAAGGATCTATTTACAGCGGAGGATATTTATACAGCAAAGGATCTACTACAGCATAGGATCTATCTACAGCAAAGGATCTATTTACAGCAAAGGATCTATCTACAGCAAAAAAATTATCTACAGCAATGGATCTATCTACAGTAAGGGATCTATTTACAGCGAAGGATCAATCTTCAGCAAAAAATCTATCTAAAGCAAAGGACCTATCTACAGCATAGGATCAATCTACAGCAAAGGATCTATATACAGAAATGATCTATTAACAGTGAAGGATCTATCTACAGCAAATAATCTATCTATAGTAAAGGATCTATCTATAGCAATGGATACATTTACATCAAAAGATCTATGTACATCAAAATATCTATCTACAGTAAATGATCTATCTAAAGAAAAGGATCTGTCAACAGCAAGGGATCAATCTACAGAAAAGAATCTATCTACAGCAAAGGATCTATATACAGCAAAGGATCTATAATACAGTAAGGAATCTATCTACAGTAAGGAATCTATCTACAATAAGGAATCTATATACAGTAAGGAATCTATCTAAAGCAAAGGATCTATCTACAGCAAAGGATCTATCTAAACCAGAAATTCTATCTATAGCAATGGATCTATCTACAGTAAAGGATCTATCAACAGCAAAGGATCTATCTACAGCAAAGGATCTATCTACAAAAAAGGATCTATCTACAGCATAGGATCTATCAACAGTAAAGGATCTCTCTACAGCAAAGGATCTATCTACAACAAACAATCTATCTACAGCAATGATCTATCTACAACAAAGGATCTATCTACATCAAAGGATCTATCTACAGTAAAGTATCTATCTACTGCAAAAGATCTATCTACTGCAAAGGATCTATGTACAGTAAATGATCTATCTACAGCAATGAATCAATCTACAGCAAAGGATCTATCTTCAGCAAAGAATCTATTTACAGCAAAGGATCTATCTACAACAAACGATCTATCTACAGCAATGATCTATCTACAGCAAAGGATCTATCTACAGCAAAGGATCTATCTACAGCAAAGGATCTATCTACAGTATAGTATCTATATACTGCAAAGGATCTATCTACTGCAGTGGATCTATCTTCTGCAAAAGATCTATCTACAGCAATGAATCAATCTACAGCAAAGGATCTATCTTCAACAAAGAATCTATCTACAGCAAAGGATCTATCTACAGCAAAGGATCTATCTACAGCAAAGGATCCATCTACAGCAAAAGATCTATCTACATCACAAGATTTATATACAGCAAAGGATCTATTTACAGCGGAGGATATTTATACAGCAAAGGATCTACTACAGCATAGGATCTATCTACAGCAAAGGATCTATTTACAGCAAAGGATCTATCTACAGCAAAAAAATTATCTACAGCAATGGATCTATCTACAGTAAGGGATCTATTTACAGCGAAGGATCAATCTTCAGCAAAAAATCTATCTAAAGCAAAGGACCTATCTACAGCATAGGATCAATCTACAGCAAAGGATCTATATACAGAAATGATCTATTTACAGTGAAGGATCTATCTACAGAAAATAATCTATCTATAGTAAAGGATCTATCTATAGCAATGGATACATTTACATCAAAAGATCTATGTACATCAAAATATCTATCTACAGTAAATGATCTATCTAAAGAAAAGGATCTGTCAACAGCAAGGGATCAATCTACAGAAAAGAATCTATCAACAGCAAAGGATCTATATACAGCAAAGGATCTATAATACAGTAAGGAATCTATCTACAGTAAGGAATCTATCTACAATAAGGAATCTATCTACAGTAAGGAATCTATCTACAGCAAAGGATCTATCTACAGCAAAGATCTATCTACAGCAAAATTTCTATATATAACAGAGGTACTTTCTATAGCAGAGGTTCTTTCTACAGCAAATGATCTATCTACAGTAAATGATCCATCTACAGCAAAGGATCTCTCTACAGCAAATGATCTCTCTACGTCAAGGGATCTATCTACGGCAAAGAATCTATCGACAGCAAAGGATCTATCTACAGCAAAGGATCTATCTAAACCAGAAATTCTATCTATAGCAATGGATCTATCTACAGTAAAGGATCTATCAACAGCAAAGGATCTATCTACAGCAAAGGATCTATCTACAAAAAAGGATCTATCTACAGAAAAGGATCTATCTACAGCAAAGAATCTATCTACAACAAAGGATCTATCTACAGCAAATGATCTATCTAAGTCAATGGATCTAGCTATGGCAAAAGATCTATCTACACCAAAGGATCTATCTACACCAAAGGATCTATCTACAGCAAAGGTTCTATCTACAGCAAAGGATCTATCTACAGCAAAGGATCTATATTCAGTAAATGATCTATCTCCACTAAGGGATCCATCTACAGCAAGGGGTCGATCTACAGCAAGGGGTCCATCTACAGCATGGGATCCTTCTAGAGCATAGGATCTATCAACAGTAAAGGATCTATCTACAGCAAAGGATCTATCTACAGAAATGGATCTATCTACAGCAGAGAATCTATCTACAACAAAGGATCTTTCTACAGCAACTGATCTATCTAAGTCAATGGATCTAGCTATGGCAAAAGATCTATCTACAGCAAAGGATCTATCTACAGCGAAGTATCTATCTACAGCAAAGGTTCTATCTACAGCAAAGGATCTATCTACAGCAAAGGATCTATATTCAGTAAATGATCTATCTCATCTAAGGGATCCTTCTACAGCAAGAAGTCCATCTACAGCAAGGGGTCCATCTATAGCATGGGATCCTTCTACAGCATAGGATCTATCAACAGTAAAGGATCTATCTACAGCAAAGGATCTATCTACAACAAACGATCTATCTACAGCAATGATCTATCTACAGCAAAGGATCTATCTACATCAAAGGATCTATCTAAAGTAAAGTATCTATCTACTGCAAAAGATCTATCTACTGCAAAGGATCTATGTACAGCAAAGGATCTATCTACAGCAATGAATCAATCTACAGCAAAGGATCTATCTTCAGCAAAGAATCTATTTACAGCAAAGGATCTATCTACAACAAACGATCTATCTACAGCAGTGATCTATCTACAGCAAAGGATCTATCTACAGCAAAGAATCTATCTACAGCAAAGGATCTATCTACAGTATAGTATCTATATACTGCAAAGGATCTATCTACTGCAGAGGATCTATCTTCTGCAAAAGATCTATCTACAGCAAAGGATCCATCTACAGCAAAAGATCTATCTACATCACAAGATCTATATACAGCAAAGGATCTATTTACAGCGGAGGATATTTATACAGCAAAGGATCTACTACAGCATAGGATCTATCTACAGCAAAGGATCTATTTACAGCAAAGGATCTATCTACAGCAAAAAAATTATCTACAGCAATGGATCTATCTACAGTAAGGGATCTATTTACAGCGAAGGATCAATCTTCAGCAAAAAATCTATCTAAAGCGAAGGACCTATCTACAGCATAGGATCAATCTACAGCAAAGGATCTATATACAGAAATGATCTATTAACAGTGAAGGATCTATCTACAGCAAATAATCTATCTATAGTAAAGGATCTATCTATAGCAATGGATACATTTACATCAAAAGATCTATGTACATCAAAATATCTATCTACAGTAAATGATCTATCTAAAGAAAAGGATCTGTCAACAGCAAGGGATCAATCTACAGAAAAGAATCTATCTACAGCAAAGGATCTATATACAGCAAAGGATCTATAATACAGTAAGGAATCTATCTACAGTAAGGAATCTATCTACAATAAGGAATCTATCTACAGTAAGGAATCTATCTAAAGCAAAGGATCTATCTACAGCAAAGATCTATCTACAGCAAAATTTCTATATATAACAGAGGTACTTTCTATAGCAGAGGTTCTTTCTACAGCAAATGATCTATCTACATTAAATGATCCATCTACAGCAAAGGATCTCTCTACAGCAAATGATCTCTCTACGTCAAGGGATCTATCTACGGCAAAGAATCTATCGACAGCAAAGGATCTATCTACAGCAAAGGATCTATCTAAACCAGAAATTCTATCTATAGCAATGGATCTATCTACAGTAAAGGATCTATCAACAGCAAAGGATCTATCTACAGCAACGGATCTATCTACAAAAAAGAATCTATCTACAGAAAAGGATCTCTCTACGTCAAGGGATCTATCTACGGCAAAGAATCTATCGACAGCAAAGGATCTATCTACAGCAAAGGATCTATCTAAACCAGAAATTCTATCTATAGCAATGGATCTATCTACAGTAAAGGATCTATCAACAGCAAAGGATCTATCTACAGCAAAGGATCTATCTACAAAAAAGGATCTATCTACAGCATAGGATCTATCAACAGTAAAGGATCTCTCTACAGCAAAGGATCTATCTACAACAAACAATCAATCTACAGCAATGATCTATCTACAACAAAGGATCTATCTACATCAAAGGATCTATCTACAGTAAAGTATCTATCTACTGCAAAAGATCTATCTACTGCAAAGGATCTATGTACAGTAAATGATCTATCTACAGCAATGAATCAATCTACAGCAAAGGATCTATCTTCAGCAAAGAATCTATTTACAGCAAAGGATCTATCTACAACAAACGATCTATCTACAGCAATGATCTATCTACAGCAAAGGATCTATCTACAGCAAAGGATCTATCTACAGCAAAGGATCTATCTACAGTATAGTATCTATATACTGCAAAGGATCTATCTACTGCAGTGGATCTATCTTCTGCAAAAGATCTATCTACAGCAATGAATCAATCTACAGCAAAGGATCTATCTTCAACAAAGAATCTATCTACAGCAAAGGATCTATCTACAGCAAAGGATCTATCTACAGCAAAGGATCCATCTACAGCAAAAGATCTATCTACATCACAAGATTTATATACAGCAAAGGATCTATTTACAGCGGAGGATATTTATACAGCAAAGGATCTACTACAGCATAGGATCTATCTACAGCAAAGGATCTATTTACAGCAAAGGATCTATCTACAGCAAAAAAATTATCTACAGCAATGGATCTATCTACAGTAAGGGATCTATTTACAGCGAAGGATCAATCTTCAGCAAAAAATCTATCTAAAGCAAAGGACCTATCTACAGCATAGGATCAATCTACAGCAAAGGATCTATATACAGAAATGATCTATTTACAGTGAAGGATCTATCTACAGAAAATAATCTATCTATAGTAAAGGATCTATCTATAGCAATGGATACATTTACATCAAAAGATCTATGTACATCAAAATATCTATCTACAGTAAATGATCTATCTAAAGAAAAGGATCTGTCAACAGCAAGGGATCAATCTACAGAAAAGAATCTATCAACAGCAAAGGATCTATATACAGCAAAGGATCTATAATACAGTAAGGAATCTATCTACAGTAAGGAATCTATCTACAATAAGGAATCTATCTACAGTAAGGAATCTATCTACAGCAAAGGATCTATCTACAGCAAAGATCTATCTACAGCAAAATTTCTATATATAACAGAGGTACTTTCTATAGCAGAGGTTCTTTCTACAGCAAATGATCTATCTACAGTAAATGATCCATCTACAGCAAAGGATCTCTCTACAGCAAATGATCTCTCTACGTCAAGGGATCTATCTACGGCAAAGAATCTATCGACAGCAAAGGATCTATCTACAGCAAAGGATCTATCTAAACCAGAAATTCTATCTATAGCAATGGATCTATCTACAGTAAAGGATCTATCAACAGCAAAGGATCTATCTACAGCAAAGGATCTATCTACAAAAAAGGATCTATCTACAGAAAAGGATCTATCTACAGCAAAGAATCTATCTACAACAAAGGATCTATCTACAGCAAATGATCTATCTAAGTCAATGGATCTAGCTATGGCAAAAGATCTATCTACACCAAAGGATCTATCTACACCAAAGGATCTATCTACAGCAAAGGTTCTATCTACAGCAAAGGATCTATCTACAGCAAAGGATCTATATTCAGTAAATGATCTATCTCCACTAAGGGATCCATCTACAGCAAGGGGTCGATCTACAGCAAGGGGTCCATCTACAGCATGGGATCCTTCTAGAGCATAGGATCTATCAACAGTAAAGGATCTATCTACAGCAAAGGATCTATCTACAACAAACAATCTATCTACAGCAATGATCTATCTCCAGCAAGAGATATATCTACAGCAAAGGATCAATCTACAGTAAAGTATCTATCTACTGCAAAAGATCTATCTACAACAAACGATCTATCTACAGCAATGATCTATCTACAGCAAAGGATCTATCTACAGCAAAGGATCTATCTGCAGTATAGTTTCTATATACTGCAAAGGATCTATCTACTGCAGAGGATCTATCTTCAGCAAAAGATCTATCTACAGCAATGAATCAATCTACAGCAAAGGATCTATCTTCAGCAAAGAATCTATCTACAGCAAAGGATCTATCTACAGCAAAGGATCTATCTACAGCAAATGATCCATCTACAGCAAAGGATCTATCTACATCAAAGGATCTATATACAGCAAAAGATCTACTTACAGCGGAGGATGTTTGTACAGCAAAGGATCTACTACAGCATAGGATCTATCTACAGCAAAGGATCTATTTACAGCAAAGGATCTATCTACAGCAAAAAAATTATCTACAGCAATGGATCTATCTACAGTAAGGGATCTATTTACAGCGAAGGATCAATCTTCAGCAAAAAATCTATCTACAGCAAAGGACCTATCTACAGCATAGGATCAATCTACAGCAAAGGATCTATCTACAGTAAGGGATCTTTTTACAGCGAATGATCTATCTACAGAAAAGGATCTATTTACAGCAAAGGATCTTTATACAGAAATGATCTATTTACAGTGAGAAATCTGTCTACAGCAAATAATCTATCTTTAGTAAAGGATCTATCTATAGCAATGGATACATTTACATCAGAAGATCTATGTACATCAAAATATCTATCTACTGCAAATGATCTATCTAAAGAAAAGGATCTATCAACAGCAAGGGATCAATCTACAGAAAAGGATCTATCTACAGTAAAGGATCTATCAACAGCAAAGGATCTATCTACAGCAAAGGATCTATCAACAAAAAAGGATCTATCTTCAGGCAAAAATCTATCTATAGCAAAGAATCTATCTACAACAAAGGATCTATCTACAGCAAAAATTCAATATATAACAGAGGTACTTACTATAGCAGAGGTTCATTTTACAGCAAATGATCTATCTACAGTAAGGGATCCATCTACAGCAAAGGATCTCTCTACAGCAAAAGATCTCTCTACGTCAAGGGATCTATCTACGGCAAAGAATCTATCGACAGCAGAGGATCTATCTACAGCAAAGGATCTATCTACAGCAGAGGTTCTATCTATAGCAAAGGATCTATCTACAGCAAAGGATCTATCTGCAGCAATGGATCTATATACAGTAAAGTATCTATCTACTGCAAAAGATCTATCTACTGCAATGGATCTATGTACAGCAAAGGATCTATCTACAGCAATGAATCAATCTACAGCAAAAGATCTATCTTCAGCAAAGAATCTATTTACAGCAAAGGATCTATCTACAACAAATGATCTATCTACAGCATTGATCTATCTAAAGCAAAGGATCAATCTACAGCAAAGGATCAATCTACAGAAATGGATCTATCTACAGCAAAGGATCTATCTACAGCAAAGGATCTATAGTACAGTAAGGAATCTATCTACAGTAAGGAATCTATCTACTATAAGGAATCTATCTACAGTAAGGAATCTATCTACAGCAAAGGATCTATCTACAGCAAAGATCTACCTACAGCAAAAAATCTATATATAACAGAGGTTCTTTCTATAGCAGAGGTTCTTTCTACAGCAAATGATCTATCTATAGTAAAGGATCCATCTACAGCAAAGGATCTCTCTACAGGAAATGATCTCTCTACGTCAAGGGATCTATCTACGGCAAAGAATCTATCGACCGCGAAGGATCTATCTACAGCAAAGGATCTATCTACAGCAGAGGTTCTATCTACAGCAAAGGATCAATCTACAAAAAAGGATCTATCTACAGAAAAGGATCTATTTACAGCAAAAAATCTATCTACAACAAGGGATCTATATACAGCAAAGGATCTATTTACAGCAGAAGTTCTATCTATAGCAAAGGATCTATCAACAACAATCGATCTATCTACAGCAAAGGATCTATTTACAGCAAAGAATCCATCTACTGTATAAGATACATCTACTGCAAAGGATCTATCTACAGCAAAGGATCTATCTACAGCAAGGAATCTATTCACAGCAAAGGATCTATCTACAGCAAAGGACCTATCTACAATAAGGGATCTATTTACATCGAAGGATCAATATACAGCAAAGGATCTATCTACAGCAAAGAATCTATCTACAGCATAGGATCTATCTACAGCAAAGGATCTATCTAAAGTGAGGGATTTTTTTGAAGCGAAGGATCCATCTACAGCAAAGGATCTTTTTACATCAAAGGATCTATCTACAGCAAATTATCTATCTACAGCAAATGATCTATCTACAGCAGAGTGATCTATAAACAGTAAGGGATCTATCTACAGCAAAGGATCTATCTACAGCAAAGGATCTACCTACAGCAAAGGATCTATCTACAGCAAAGGATCTATCTACAGTAAAGGATCTATCTACAGCAAAGTATCTATCTACAACAAACGATTTAGCCATAGCAAAGGAGCTATATACAGCTAAGGATCAATCTACAGCAAAGAATCTATTTACAGCAAAGGATCTATTTACAGTTAAGAAGCTATCTACAGCAAAAGACCTATCTACAATAAGGGATCTATCTTCAGCAATGGATTTTTATACAGCATAGGATCTATGTACAGTAAAGGATCTATCTCCTGCATAGGATACATCTACTGCAAAGAATCTATCTAGAGCAAAGAATATATCTTAAGCAAAGAATCTATCTACAGAAAAGGATCATTCTACAACGAAGGATCTATCTACACCAAAGGATCTTTCTACAGCGAAAGATCTGTCAACAGCAAATGATCTATCTACAGCAAAGGATCTATTTACAGCCGAAAATCTTTCTACAGCAGAGGATCTTTCTGCAGCAAAGTATCTATCTACAGCAGAGGATCTATTTACAGTGTGGGATCTATCTACAGCAAAGGTTTAATCTACAATAAAGGATCTATCTACAGAAAAGGATCTATCTTCAGAAAATGATCTATCTACAGCGAAGGATCTATCTACAGCAAAAGATTTATCTACAGCAAAGGATCTATCTACGGCCAGGGATCTATCTACGGCAAAGGATTTATTTATTTATTTACAGCAAAGGATCTTAGATCTATCTACAGTAAAGGATCTATCTACTACAAAGGATCTATCAACAACAAAGAATCTATATACAGAAAAGAATCTATCTATAGTAAAGGATCTATCTACAGCGAAGGATCTATTTACAGCAAAGGATCTATCTACAGCAAAAGATCTATCTACAGCAAAGGATCTATCTACAGTAAAGGATCTATTTACAGCAAAGTATCTATCTACAACAAACAATTTATCTACAGCAAAGGATCTATCTACAGCTAAGGATCCATCTACAGCAAAGTATCTATCTACAGTAAAGGATCTATATACTGCAAAGATCTGTCTACAGCAAAGAATCTATTTACAGCAAATGATCTATCTACAGCAAAGGATCTATCTACAGCAAAGGATCTATCTACAGCAAAGGATCTATCTACAGCAAAGAATCTATCTACAGAAAAGGATCTATCTACAGTAAAGGATCTATCTACAGCAAAGTATCTATATACAGCAAAAGATCTTTCTACAACAGAGGATCTTTCTACATTAAAGGTTTCTATCTACAGCAAATTATCTACCTACAGCAATGAATCTATCTACACCAAAGGATCTTTCAACAGCGAAAGATCTGTCAACAGCGAAGGATCTATCTACAGCAAAGGATCTATTTACAGCAGAAGATCTTTCTACAGAAAATAATCTATCTACAGCGAAGAATTTATCTACAGCAAAGGATCTTTCTACAGCAAAGGATCTATCTACGGCAAGGGATCTATCTACGGCAAAGGATTTATTTATTTATCTACAGCAAAGGATCTATCTACAGCTAAGGATCCATCTACAGCAAAGGATCAATCTACAGTAAAGGATCTATCTACTGCAAAGATCTGTCTACAGCAAATAATCTATCTACAGCGAAGGATCTATCTACAGCAAAGTATCTATCTACAACAAAGAATTTATATACAACAAAGAATCTATCTACAGTAAAGGATCTATCTACAGCAAAGGATCTATCTGCAGCAAAGGATCTATCTACAGCAAAGGATCTATCTACAGCAAAGGATCTATCTACAGTATAGGATCTTTCTACAGCAAAGGATATATCTACAACAAACAATTTATCTACAGCAAAGGATCTATCTACAGCAAAGGATCCATCTACAGCAAAGGATCTATCTACAGTATAGGATCTATATACTGCAAAGGATATGTCTACAGCAAAGGATCTATCTACAACAAAGAATTTATCTACAGCAAGAATCTATGTTCAGCAAAGAATCTATTTACAGCAAAGGATCTATCTACAGCAAAGGATCAATCTACAGCAAAGAATCAATCTACAGCAAAGGATCTATCTACAGTAAAGGAACTATAAACAGCAAAGGATATATCTACTGCAAAAGATCTATCTACAGTAAAGGATCTATCTACATCATATGATCAATCTACAGCAAGGGATCTATTTACAGCAAAGGATCTTTATACAGAAATGATCTATTTACAGTGAGAAATCTGTCTACAGCAAATAATCTATCTATAGTAAAGGATCTATCTATAGCAATGGATACATTTACATCAGAAGATCTATGTACATCAAAATATCTATCTACAGCAAATGATCTATCTAAAGAAAAGGATCTATCAACAGCAAGGGATCAATCTACAGAAAAGGATCTATCTACAGTAAAGGATCTATCAACAGCAAAGGATCTATCTACAGCAAAGGATCTATCAACAAAAAAGGATCTATCTTCAGGCAAAAATCTATCTATAGCAAAGAATCTATCTACAACAAAGGATCTATCTACAGCAAAAATTCAATATATAACAGAGGTACTTACTATAGCAGAGGTTCATTTTACAGCAAATGATCTATCTACAGTAAGGGATCCATCTACAGCAAAGGATCTCTCTACAGCAAAAGATCTCTCTACGTCAAGGGATCTATCTACGGCAAAGAATCTATCGACAGCAGAGGATCTATCTACAGCAAAGGATCTATCTACAGCAGAGGTTCTATCTATAGCAAAGGATCTATCTACAGCAAAGGATCTATCTGCAGCAATGGATCTATATACAGTAAAGTATCTATCTACTGCAAAAGATCTATCTACTGCAATGGATCTATGTACAGCAAAGGATCTATCTACAGCAATGAATCAATCTACAGCAAAAGATCTATCTTCAGCAAAGAATCTATTTACAGCAAAGGATCTATCTACAACAAATGATCTATCTACAGCATTGATCTATCTAAAGCAAAGGATCAATCTACAGCAAAGGATCAATCTACAGAAATGGATCTATCTACAGCAAAGGATCTATCTACAGCAAAGGATCTATAGTACAGTAAGGAATCTATCTACAGTAAGGAATCTATCTACTATAAGGAATCTATCTACAGTAAGGAATCTATCTACAGCAAAGGATCTATCTACAGCAAAGATCTACCTACAGCAAAAAATCTATATATAACAGAGGTTCTTTCTATAGCAGAGGTTCTTTCTACAGCAAATGATCTATCTATAGTAAAGGATCCATCTACAGCAAAGGATCTCTCTACAGGAAATGATCTCTCTACGTCAAGGGATCTATCTACGGCAAAGAATCTATCGACCGCGAAGGATCTATCTACAGCAAAGGATCTATCTACAGCAGAGGTTCTATCTACAGCAAAGGATCAATCTACAAAAAAGGATCTATCCACAGAAAAGGATCTATTTACAGCAAAGAATCTATCTACAACAAGGGATCTATATACAGCAAAGGATCTATTTACAGCAGAAGTTCTATCTATAGCAAAGGATCTATCAACAACAATCGATCTATCTACAGCAAAGGATCTATTTACAGCAAAGAATCCATCTACTGTATAAGATACATCTACTGCAAAGGATCTATCTACAGCAAAGGATCTATCTACAGCAAGGAATCTATTCACAGCAAAGGATCTATCTACAGCAAAGGACCTATCTACAATAAGGGATCTATTTACAGCGAAGGATCAATATACAGCAAAGGATCTATCTACAGCAAAGAATCTATCTACAGCATAGGATCTATCTACAGCAAAGGATCTATCTAAAGTGAGGGATTTTTTTGCAGCGAAGGATCCATCTACAGCAAAGGATCTTTTTACATCAAAGGATCTATCTACAGCAAATTATTTATCTACAGCAAATGATCTATCTACAGCAGAGTGATCTATAAACAGTAAGGGATCTATCTACAGCAAAGGATCTATCTACAGCAAAGGATCTATCTACAGCAAAGGATCTATCTACAGCAAAGGATCTATCTACAGTAAAGGATCTATCTACAGCAAAGTATCTATCTACAACAAACGATTTAGCCATAGCAAAGGAGCTATATACAGCTAAGGATCAATCTACAGCAAAGAATCTATTTACAGCAAAGGATCTATTTACAGTTGAGAAGCTATCTACAGCAAAAGACCTATCTACAATAAGGGATCTATCTTCAGCAATGGATTTTTATACAGCATAGGATCTATGTACAGTAAAGGATCTATCTCCTGCATAGGATACATCTACTGCAAAGAATCTATCTAGAGCAAAGAATATATCTTAAGCAAAGAATCTATCTACAGAAAAGGATCATTCTACAACGAAGGATCTATCTACACCAAAGGATCTTTCTACAGCGAAAGATCTGTCAACAGCAAATGATCTATCTACAGCAAAGGATCTATTTACAGCCGAAAATCTTTCTACAGCAGAGGATCTTTCTGCAGCAAAGTATCTATCTACAGCAGAGGATCTATTTACAGTGTGGGATCTATCTACAGCAAAGGTTTTATCTACAATAAAGGATCTATCTACAGAAAAGGATCTATCTACAGAAAATGATCTATCTACAGCGAAGGATCTATCTACAGCAAAAGATTTATCTACAGCAAAGGATCTATCTACGGCCAGGGATCTATCTACGGCAAAGGATTTATTTATTTATTTACAGCAAAGGATCTTAGATCTATCTACAGTAAAGGATCTATCTACTACAAAGGATCTATCAACAACAAAGAATCTATATACAGAAAAGAATCTATCTATAGTAAAGGATCTATCTACAGCGAAGGATCTATTTACAGCAAAGGATCTATCTACAGCAAAAGATCTATCTACAGCAAAGGATCTATCTACAGTAAAGGATCTATTTACAGCAAAGTATCTATCTACAACAAACAATTTATCTACAGCAAAGGATTTATCTACAGGTAAGGATCCATCTACAGCAAAGTATCTATCTACAGTAAAGGATCTATATACTGCAAAGATCTGTCTACAGCAAAGAATCTATTTACAGCAAATGATCTATCTACAGCAAAGGATCTATCTACAGCAAAGGATCTATCTACAGCAAAGGATCTATCTACAGCAAAGAATCTATCTACAGTAAGGGATCTTTTTACAGCGAATGATCTATCTACAGAAAAGGATCTATTTACAGCAAAGGATCTTTATACAGAAATGATCTATTTACAGTGAGAAATCTGTCTACAGCAAATAATCTATCTATAGTAAAGGATCTATCTATAGCAATGGATACATTTACATCAGAAGATCTATGTACATCAAAATATCTATCTACAGCAAATGATCTATCTAAAGAAAAGGATCTATCAACAGCAAGGGATCAATCTACAGAAAAGGATCTATCTACAGTAAAGGATCTATCAACAGCAAAGGATCTATC
This sequence comes from Caprella mutica, assembly GCA_947561585.1. Taxonomy (NCBI): domain Eukaryota; kingdom Metazoa; phylum Arthropoda; class Malacostraca; order Amphipoda; family Caprellidae; genus Caprella; species Caprella mutica. Next base: position 54,140 of record CANNZV010000674.1, read on the forward strand.
TACAGCAAAGGATCTATCAACAAAAAAGGATCTATCTTCAGGCAAAAATCTATCTATAGCAAAGAATCTATCTACAACAAAGGATCTATCTACAGCAAAAATTCAATATATAACAGAGGTACTTACTATAGCAGAGGTTCATTTTACAGCAAATGATCTATCTACAGTAAGGGATCCATCTACAGCAAAGGATCTCTCTACAGCAAAAGATCTCTCTACGTCAAGGGATCTATCTACGGCAAAGAATCTATCGACAGCAGAGGATCTATCTACAGCAAAGGATCTATCTACAGCAGAGGTTCTATCTATAGCAAAGGATCTATCTACAGCAAAGGATCTATCTGCAGCAATGGATCTATATACAGTAAAGTATCTATCTACTGCAAAAGATCTATCTACTGCAATGGATCTATGTACAGCAAAGGATCTATCTACAGCAATGAATCAATCTACAGCAAAAGATCTATCTTCAGCAAAGAATCTATTTACAGCAAAGGATCTATCTACAACAAATGATCTATCTACAGCATTGATCTATCTAAAGCAAAGGATCAATCTACAGCAAAGGATCAATCTACAGAAATGGATCTATCTACAGCAAAGGATCTATCTACAGCAAAGGATCTATAGTACAGTAAGGAATCTATCTACAGTAAGGAATCTATCTACTATAAGGAATCTATCTACAGTAAGGAATCTATCTACAGCAAAGGATCTATCTACAGCAAAGATCTACCTACAGCAAAAAATCTATATATAACAGAGGTTCTTTCTATAGCAGAGGTTCTTTCTACAGCAAATGATCTATCTATAGTAAAGGATCCATCTACAGCAAAGGATCTCTCTACAGGAAATGATCTCTCTACGTCAAGGGATCTATCTACGGCAAAGAATCTATCGACCGCGAAGGATCTATCTACAGCAAAGGATCTATCTACAGCAGAGGTTCTATCTACAGCAAAGGATCAATCTACAAAAAAGGATCTATCTACAGAAAAGGATCTATTTACAGCAAAAAATCTATCTACAACAAGGGATCTATATACAGCAAAGGATCTATTTACAGCAGAAGTTCTATCTATAGCAAAGGATCTATCAACAACAATCGATCTATCTACAGCAAAGGATCTATTTACAGCAAAGAATCCATCTACTGTATAAGATACATCTACTGCAAAGGATCTATCTACAGCAAAGGATCTATCTACAGCAAGGAATCTATTCACAGCAAAGGATCTATCTACAGCAAAGGACCTATCTACAATAAGGGATCTATTTACAGCGAAGGATCAATATACAGCAAAGGATCTATCTACAGCAAAGAATCTATCTACAGCATAGGATCTATCTACAGCAAAGGATCTATCTAAAGTGAGGGATTTTTTTTAAGCGAAGGATCCATCTACAGCAAAGGATCTTTTTACATCAAAGGATCTATCTACAGCAAATTATCTATCTACAGCAAATGATCTATCTACAGCAGAGTGATCTATAAACAGTAAGGGATCTATCTACAGCAAAGGATCTATCTACAGCAAAGGATCTACCTACAGCAAAGGATCTATCTACAGCAAAGGATCTATCTACAGTAAAGGATCAATCTACAGCAAAGTATCTATCTACAACAAACGATTTAGCCATAGCAAAGGAGCTATATACAGCTAAGGATCAATCTACAGCAAAGAATCTATTTACAGCAAAGGATCTATTTACAGTTAAGAAGCTATCTACAGCAAAAGACCTATCTACAATAAGGGATCTATCTTCAGCAATGGATTTTTATACAGCATAGGATCTATGTACAGTAAAGGATCTATCTCCTGCATAGGATACATCTACTGCAAAGAATCTATCTAGAGCAAAGAATATATCTTAAGCAAAGAATCTATCTACAGAAAAGGATCATTCTACAACGAAGGATCTATCTACACCAAAGGATCTTTCTACAGCGAAAGATCTGTCAACAGCAAATGATCTATCTACAGCAAAGGATCTATTTACAGCCGAAAATCTTTCTACAGCAGAGGATCTTTCTGCAGCAAAGTATCTATCTACAGCAGAGGATCTATTTACAGTGTGGGATCTATCTACAGCAAAGGTTTAATCTACAATAAAGGATCTATCTACAGAAAAGGATCTATCTTCAGAAAATGATCTATCTACAGCGAAGGATCTATCTACAGCAAAAGATTTATCTACAACAAAGGATCTATCTACGGCCAGGGATCTATCTACGGCAAAGGATTTATTTATTTATTTACAGCAAAGGATCTTAGATCTATCTACAGTAAAGGATCTATCTACTACAAAGGATCTAAAAACAACAAAGAATCTATATACAGAAAAGAATCTATCTATAGTAAAGGATCTATCTACAGCGAAGGATCTATTTACAGCAAAGGATCTATCTACAGCAAAAGATCTATCTACAGCAAAGGATCTATCTACAGTAAAGGATCTATTTACAGCAAAGTATCTATCTACAACAAACAATTTATCTACAGCAAAGGATCTATCTACAGCTAAGGATCCATCTACAGCAAAGTATCTATCTACAGTAAAGGATCTATATACTGCAAAGATCTGTCTACAGCAAAGAATCTATTTACAGCAAATGATCTATCTACAGCAAAGGATCTATCTACAGCAAAGGATCTATCTACAGCAAAGGATCTATCTACAGCAAAGAATCTATCTACAGAAAAGGATCTATCTACAGTAAAGGATCTATCTACAGCAAAGTATCTATATACAGCAAAAGATCTTTCTACAACAGAGGATCTTTCTACATTAAAGGTTTCTATCTACAGCAAATTATCTACCTACAGCAATGAATCTATCTACACCAAAGGATCTTTCAACAGCGAAAGATCTGTCAACAGCGAAGGATCTATCTACAGCAAAGGATCTATTTACAGCAGAAGATCTTTCTACAGAAAATAATCTATCTACAGCGAAGAATTTATCTACAGCAAAGGATCTTTCTACAGCAAAGGATCTATCTACGGCAAGGGATCTATCTACGGCAAAGGATTTATTTATTTATCTACAGCAAAGGATCTATCTACAGCTAAGGATCCATCTACAGCAAAGGATCTATCTACAGTAAAGGATCTATCTACTGCAAAGATCTGTCTACAGCAAATAATCTATCTACAGCGAAGGATCTATCTACAGCAAAGTATCTATCTACAACAAAGAATTTATATACAACAAAGAATCTATCTACAGTAAAGGATCTATCTACAGCAAAGGATCTATCTGCAGCAAAGGATCTATCTACAGCAAAGGATCTATCTACAGCAAAGGATCTATCTACAGTATAGGATCTTTCTACAGCAAAGGATATATCTACAACAAACAATTTATCTACAGCAAAGGATCTATCTACAGCAAAGGATCCATCTACAGCAAAGGATCTATCTACAGTATAGGATCTATATACTGCAAAGGATATGTCTACAGCAAAGGATCTATCTACAACAAAGAATTTATCTACAGCAAGAATCTATGTTCAGCAAAGAATCTATTTACAGCAAAGGATCTATCTACAGCAAAGGATCAATCTACAGCAAAGAATCAATCTACAGCAAAGGATCTATCTACAGTAAAGGAACTATAAACAGCAAAGGATATATCTACTGCAAAAGATCTATCTACAGTAAAGGATATATCTACATCATATGATCAATCTACAGCAAGGGATCTATCTACAGCAAAGGATCTATTTACAGCAAAGGATCTATATACAGCAAAAGATCTATCTACAGTAAAGGATCTATTTATAACCAAGGATCTATCTACAGCAAAAAGGATTTATCTACAGCAAAGGATCTAATTACAGCGAAGGATCTATCTACAGCAAATGATTTATCTACAGCAAAGGATCTATCTACATTACGTGATCTATTTACAGCAAACGATATCTACAGCAGAGTTTCTATCTACAGTAATGGATCTATCTACAATAAAGGATCTTTCTACAGCAAATGATCTATCTAAGTCAATGGATCTAGCTATGGCAAAAGATCTAGGGATCTACTTACAGCGAAGGATCAATCTTCAGCAAAGAATCTATCTATAGCAAAGGATACATTTACATCAAAAGATCTATGTACATCAAAGGATCTATCTACAGAAAATGATCTATCTAAAAAGAAGGATCTATCAACAGCAAAGGATCTATCTTCAGAAAAGGATCAATCTACAGAAAAGGATCTATCTACAGCAAAGGATCTATCTACAGCAAAGGATCTATCTACAGCAAAGGATCTATTTACAGCAGAAGATCTTTCTACAGAAAATAATCTATCTACAGCGAAGAATTTATCTACAGCAAAGGATCTTTCTACAGCAAAGGATCTATCTACGGCAAGGGATCTATCTACGGCAAAGGATTTATTTATTTATCTACAGCAAAGGGTCTATCTACAGCTGAGGATCCATCTACAGCAAAGGATCTATCTACAGTAAAGGATCTATCTACTTTAAAGATCTGTCTACAGCAAATAATCTATCTACAGCGAAGGATCTATATACAGCGAAGTATCTATCTACAACAAAGAATTTATATACAACAAAGAATCTATTTACAGTAAAGGATCTATCTACAGCAAAGGATCTATCTGCAGCAAAGGATCTCTCTACAGCAAAGGATCAATCTACAGCAAAGGATCTATCTACAGTAAAGGATCTATATACTGCAAAGGATATGTCTACAGCAAAGGATCTATCTACAACAAAGAATTTATCTACAGCAAGAATCTATGTTCAGCAGAGGTTTTATCTACAGTAAAGAATCTAACTACAGAAAAGGATCTATCTACAGCAAAGGATCTATCTACAGTAAAGGATCTATCTACTACAAGAGATCTGTCTACAGTAAAGGATCTATTTACAGCAAAGGATATATCTACAGCAAAGGATCTTTCTACAGCAAAGGATCTATCTAAAGCAAAGGATATATCAACAGTAAAGGCTCTATCTACAGCAAAGGAGCTATCTACAACAAACGATTTATCTACAGCAAAGGATCTATCTACTGCAAAGGATCCAACTACAGCAAAGGATCTATCTACAGTAAAGGATCTGTATACTGCAAAGGATCTGTCTGAAGCAAAGGATTTATCTTCAACAAATAATTTATCTACAGCAAGAATCTATGTTCAGCAAAGAATTTTTTTCAGCAAAGGATCTATCTACAGCAAAGGATCAATCTACAGCAAAGAATCAATATACAGCAAAGGATCTATCTACAGTAAAGGAACTATAAACAGCAAAGGATATATCTACAGCAAAAGATCTATCTACAGTAAAGGATCTATCTACAGTAAAGGATCTATATACTGCAAAGGATCTGTCTGAAGCAAAGGATTTATCTTCAACAAAGAATTTATCTACAGCAAGAATCTATGTTCAGCAAAGAATTTATTTACAGCAAAGGATCTATCTACAGCAAAGGATCAATCTACAGCAAGGGATCTATCTACAGCAAAGGATCTATTTACAGCAAAGGATCTATATACAGCAAAGGATCTATCTACAGTAAAGGATCTATTTATAACCAAGGATCTATCTACAGCAAAAAGGATTTATCTACAGCAAAGGATCTAATTACAGCGAAGGATCTAACTACAGCAAATGATTTATCTACAGCAAAGGATCTATCTACATTACGTGATCTATTTACAGCAAACGATATCTACAGCAGGGTTTCTATCTACAGTAAAGGATCTATCTACAAAAAAGTATCAATCTACAGAAATGGATCTATCTACAGCAGAGAATCTATCTACAACAAAGGATCTTTCTACAGCAATTGATCTATCTAAGTCAATGGATCTAGCTAAGGAAAAAGATCTATCTACAGCAAAGGATCTATCTACAGCGAAGGATCTATCTACAGCAAAGGATCTATATTCAGTAAATGATCTATCTCCACTAAGGGATCCATCTACAGCAAGAGGTCCATCTACAGCAAGGGGTCCATCTATAGCATGGGATCCTTCTACAGCATAGGATCTATCAACAGTAAAGGATCTATCTACAGCAAAGGATCTATCTACAACAAACGATCTATCTACAGCAATGATCTATCTACAGCAAAGGATCTATCTACAGCAAAGGATCTATCTACAGTAAAGTATCTATCTACTGCAAAAGATCTATCTACTGCAAAGGATCTATGTACAGCAAAGGATCTATCTACAGCAATGAATCAATCTACAGCAAAGGATCTATCTTCAGCAAAGAATCTATTTACAGCATAGGATCTATCTACAACAAACGATCTATCTACAGCAATGATCTATCTACAGCAAAGGATCTATCTTTAGCAAAGGATCTATCTACAGCAAAGGATCTATCTACAGTATAGTATCTATATACTGCAAAGGATGTATCTACTGCAGAGGATCTATCTTCTGCAAAAGATCTATCTACAGCAATGAATCAATCTACAGCAAAGGATCTATCTTCAGCAAAGAATCTATCTACAGCAAAAGATCTATCTACAGCAAAGGATCTATCTACAGCAAAGGATCCATCTACAGCAAAGGATCTATCTACATCAAAGGATCTATATACAGCAAAGGATCTATTTACAGCGGAGGATATTTATACAGCAAAGGATCTACTACAGCATAGGATCTATCTACAGCAAAGGAACTATTTACAGCAAAGGATCTATCTACAGCAAAAAATTTATCTACAGCAAAGGACCTATCTATAGCTAAGGATCCATCTACAGCAAAGGATCTATCTACAGTAAAGGATCTATCTACTGCAAAGATCTGTCTACAGCAAATAATCTATCTACAGCGAAGGATCTATCTACAGCAAAGTATCTATCTACAACAAAGAATTTATATACAACAAAGAATCTATTTACAGTAAAGGATCTATCTACAGCAAAGGATCTATCTGCAGCAAAGCATCTATCTACAGCAAAGGATCTATCTACAGCAAAGGATCTATCTACAGTATAGGATCTTTCTACAGCAAAGGATCTATCTACAACAAACAATTTATCTACAGCAAAGGATCTATCTACAGCAAAGGATCCATCTACAGCAAAGGATCTATCTACAGTAAAGGATCTATATACTGCAAAGGATATGTCTACAGCAAAGGATCTATCTACAACAAAGAATTTATCTACAGCAAGAATCTATGTTCAGCAAAGAATCTATTTACAGCAAAGGATCTATCTACAGCAAGGGATATATCTACTGCAAAAGATCTATCTACAGTAAAGGATCTATCTACATCATATGATCAATCTACAGCAAGGGATCTATCTACAGCAAAGGATCTATTTACAGCAAAGGATCTATATACAGCAAAGGATCTATCTACAGTAAAGGATCTATTTATAACCAAGGATCTATCTACAGCAAAAAGGATTTATCTACAGCAAAGGATCTAATTACAGCGAAGGATCTATCTACAGCAAATGATTTATCTACAGCAAAGGATCTATCTACATTACGTGATCTATTTACAGCGAACGATATCTACAGCAGAGTTTCTATCTACAGTAATGGATCTATCTACAATAAAGGATCTTTCTACAGCAAATGATCTATCTAAGTCAATGGATTTAGCTATGGCAAAAGACCTATCTACAGCGAAGGATCTATCTACAGCGAAGGATCTATCTACAGCAAAGGTTCTATCTACAGCAAAGTATATATCTACAGCAATGGATCTATCTACAGTAAGGGATCTACTTACAGCGAAGGATCAATCTTCAACAAAGAATCTATCTATAGCGAAGGATACATTTACGTCAAAAGATCTATGTACATCAAAGGATCAATCTACAGAAAAGGATCTATCTACAGCAAATGATCTATCTACAGCAAAGGATCTATCTACAGTAAGGAATCTATCTACAGTGAAGAATCTATCTACAGTAAAGAATCTATCTACAGCAAAGGATCTTTGTACAGTAAAGATCTATCTACAGCAAAGGATCTATATACAGCAGAGGTTCTTTCTATAGCAAAGGATCTTTCTAAAGCAAATGATCAATCTACAGCAAAGGATCCATCTACAGCAAAGGATCTATCTACAGCAAAGGGTCTATCTACTGTAAGGGATCTATCTACTGCAAATGATCAATCTACAGCAAAGAATCAATCTACATCAAAGGATCTATCTACAATAAAATAACTATGAACAGCAATGGATCAATCTACAGCAATAGTCTATTTACGCAAAAATTCTATCTACAGCAAAGGATCTATCTACAGCAAGGTATTTATCTTCAGCAAAAGATCTATCTACAGTAAAGGATCTATTTACTGCAAAGGTTCTATCTTCAGCAAAGGATCAATCTACAGTAAAGGATATATCTTAAGCAAAGGATCTATCTTCAGCAAAGATTCTATCTAAAGGATCTATCTACAACAAAGGGTCTATTTACAGCAAAGGATCTTTATACAGCAAAGGATCTATCTACAGCAAAGTGATCTATCTACAGCAAAGTGATCTATCTACAGTAAGGGATTTATCTACAACAAAGAGCTATCAACACCAAAAGATCTCTCTACTGCGCAGGATCTGTCAACAGCAAATGATTTTTCTACAGCAAAGGATCTATCTACAGCTAAGGATCCATCTACAGCAAAGGATCTATCTATAGTAAAGGATCTATCTACTGCAAAGATCTGTCTACAGCAAATAATCTATCTACAGCGAAGGATCTATCTACAGCGAAGTATCTATCAACAACAAAGAATTTATATACAACAAAGAATTTATATACAACAAAGAATCTATCTACAGTAAAGGATCTATCTACAGCAAAGGATCTATCTGCAGCAAAGGATCTATCTGCAGCAAAGGATCTATCTACAGCAAAGGATCTATCTACAGTATAGGATCTTTCTACAGCAAAGGATCTATCTACAACAAACGATTTATCTACAGCAAAGGATCTATCTACAGCAAAGGATCAATCTACAGCAAAGGATCTATCTACAGTAAAGGATCTATATACTGCAAAGGATATGTCTACAGCAAAGGATCTATCTACAACAAAGAATTTATCTACAGCAAGAATTTATGTTCAGCAGAGGTTTTATCTACAGTAAAGAATCTATCTACAGAAAAGGATCTATCTACAGCAAAGGATCTATCTACTGTAAAGGATCTATCTACTACAAAAGATCTGTCTACATTAAAGGATCTATTTACAGCAAAGGATATATCTACAGCAAAGGATCTTTCTACAGCAAAGGATCTATCTACAGCAAAGGATCTATCAATAGTGAAGGCTCTATCTACAGCAAAGGAGCTATCTACAACAAACGATTTATCTACAGCAAAGGATCTATCTACTGCAAAGGATCCAACTACAACAAAGGATCTATCTACAGTAAAGGATCTATATACTGCAAAGGATCTGTCTGAAGCAAAGGATTTATCTTCAACAAAGAATTCATCTACAGCAAGAATCTATGTTCAGCAAAGAATTTATTTACAGCAAAGGATCTATCTACAGCAAAGGATCAATCTACAGCAGAGAATCAATATACAGCAGAGGATCTATCTACAGTAAAGGAACTATAAACAGCAAAGGATATATCTACAGCAAAAGATCTATCTTCAGTAAAGGATCTATCTACAGTAAAGGATCTATATACTGCAAAGGATCTGTCTGAAGCAAAGGATTTATCTTCAACAAAGAATTTATCTACAGCAAGAATCTATGTTCAGCAAAGAATTTATTTACAGCAAAGGATCTATCTACAGCAAAGGATCAATCTACAGCAAAGAATCAATATACAGCGAAGGATCTATCTACAGTAAAGGAAGTATAAACAGCAAAGGATATATCTACAGCAAAAGATCTATCTACAGTTAAGGATCTATCTACATCATATGATCAATCTACAGCAAGGGATCTATCTACAGCAAAGGATCTATTTACAGCAAAGGCTCTATATACAGCAAAGGATCTATCTACAGTAAAGGATCTATTTATAACCAAGGATCTATCTACAGCAAAAAGGATTTATTTACAGCAAAGGATCTAATTACAGCGAAGGATCTATCTACAGCAAATGATTTATCTACAGCAAAGGATTTATCTACATTACGTGATCTATTTACAGCAAACGATATCTACAGCAGAGTTTCTATCTACAGTAAAGGATCTATCTACAAAAAAGTATCAATCTACAGAAATGGATCTATCTACAGCAGAGAATCTATCTACAACAAAGGATCTTTCTACAGCAATTTATCTATCTAAGTCAGTGGATCTAGCTATGGCAAAAGATCTATTTACAGCAAAGGATCTATCTACAGCGAAGGATCTATCTACAGCAAAGGTTCTATCTACAGCAAAGGATCTATCTACAGCAAAGGATCTATATTCAGTAAAGTATCTATCTACTGCAAAAGATCTATCTACTGCAAAGGATCTATGTACAGCAAAGGATCTATCTTCAGCAAAGAATCTATTTACAGCATAGGATCTATCTACAACAAACGATCTATCTACAGCAATGATCTATCTACAGCAAAGGATCTATCTACAGCAAAGGATCTATCTACAGCAAAGGATCTATCTACAGTATAGTATCTATATACTGCAAAGGATCTATCTACTGCAGAGGATCTATCTTCTGCAAAAGATCTATCTTCTGCAAAAGATCTATCTACAGCAATGAATCAATCTACAGCAAAGGATCTATCTTCAGCAAAGAATCTATCTATAGCAAAAGATCTATCTACAGCAAAGGATCTATCTACAGCGAAGGATCTATCTACAGCAAAGGTTCTATCTACATCAAAGTATCTATCTACAGCAATGGATCTATCTACAGTAAGGGATCTACTTACAGTGAAGGATCAATCTTCAGCAAATAATCTATCTATAGCAAAGGATACATTTACATCAAAAGATCTATGTACATCAAAGGATCTATCTACAGAAAATGATCTATCTAAAAAAAAGGATCTATCAACAGTAAAGGATCTATCTTCAGAAAAGGATCAATCTACAGAAAAGGATCTATCTACAGCAAAGGATCTATCTACAGCAAAGGATCTATCTACAGTAAGGAATCTATCTACAGTAAGGAATATATCTACAGTAAAGAATCTATCTACAGCAAAGGATCTTTCTACAGTAAAGATCTATCTACAGCAAAGGATCTATATACAGCAGAGGTTCTTTCTATAGCAAAGGATCTTTCTAAAGCAAATGATCAATCTACAGCAAAGGATCCATCTACAGCAAAGGATCTATCTACAGCAAAGGATCTATCTACAGCAACAGATCTATTAACAGCGGAGGATCTTTCTACAGAAAAGGATCTACTACAGCAAAGGATCTATCTACAGCGAAGGATCTATCCACAGCAAAAGATCTATCTACATCAAAGGATCTATCTACAGTAAGGGATCTATCTACTGCAAAAGATCAATCTACAGCAAAGAATCAATCTACATCTAAGGATCTATCTACAGTAAAGTAACTATGAACAGCAATGGATCAATCTACAGCAATAGTCTATTTACGCAAAAATTCTATCTACAGCAAAGGATCTATCTACAGCAAGGTATTTATCTTCAGCAAAAGATCTATCTACAGTAAAGGATCTATTTACTGCAAAGGTTCTATCTTCAGCAAAGGATCAATCTACAGTAAAGGATATATCTTAAGCAAAGGATCTATCTTCAGCAAAGATTCTATCTAAAGGATCTATCTACAACAAAGGGTCTATTTACAGCAAAGGATCTTTATACAGCAAAGGATCTATCTACAGCAAAGTGATCTATCTACAGCAAAGTGATCTATCTACAGTAAGGGATTTATCTACAACAAAGAGCTATCAACACCAAAAGATCTCTCTACTGCGCAGGATCTGTCAACAGCAAATGATTTTTCTACAGCAAAGGATCTATCTACAGCTAAGGATCCATCTACAGCAAAGGATCTATCTATAGTAAAGGATCTATCTACTGCAAAGATCTGTCTACAGCAAATAATCTATCTACAGCGAAGGATCTATCTACAGCGAAGTATCTATCAACAACAAAGAATTTATATACAACAAAGAATTTATATACAACAAAGAATCTATCTACAGTAAAGGATCTATCTACAGCAAAGGATCTATCTGCAGCAAAGGATCTATCTGCAGCAAAGGATCTATCTACAGCAAAGGATCTATCTACAGTATAGGATCTTTCTACAGCAAAGGATCTATCTACAACAAACGATTTATCTACAGCAAAGGATCTATCTACAGCAAAGGATCAATCTACAGCAAAGGATCTATCTACAGTAAAGGATCTATATACTGCAAAGGATATGTCTACAGCAAAGGATCTATCTACAACAAAGAATTTATCTACAGCAAGAATTTATGTTCAGCAGAGGTTTTATCTACAGTAAAGAATCTATCTACAGAAAAGGATCTATCTACAGCAAAGGATCTATCTACTGTAAAGGATCTATCTACTACAAAAGATCTGTCTACATTAAAGGATCTATTTACAGCAAAGGATATATCTACAGCAAAGGATCTTTCTACAGCAAAGGATCTATCTACAGCAAAGGATCTATCAATAGTGAAGGCTCTATCTACAGCAAAGGAGCTATCTACAACAAACGATTTATCTACAGCAAAGGATCTATCTACTGCAAAGGATCCAACTACAACAAAGGATCTATCTACAGTAAAGGATCTATATACTGCAAAGGATCTGTCTGAAGCAAAGGATTTATCTTCAACAAAGAATTCATCTACAGCAAGAATCTATGTTCAGCAAAGAATTTATTTACAGCAAAGGATCTATCTACAGCAAAGGATCAATCTACAGCAGAGAATCAATATACAGCAGAGGATCTATCTACAGTAAAGGAACTATAAACAGCAAAGGATATATCTACAGCAAAAGATCTATCTTCAGTAAAGGATCTATCTACAGTAAAGGATCTATATACTGCAAAGGATCTGTCTGAAGCAAAGGATTTATCTTCAACAAAGAATTTATCTACAGCAAGAATCTATGTTCAGCAAAGAATTTATTTACAGCAAAGGATCTATCTACAGCAAAGGATCAATCTACAGCAAAGAATCAATATACAGCGAAGGATCTATCTACAGTAAAGGAAGTATAAACAGCAAAGGATATATCTACAGCAAAAGATCTATCTACAGTTAAGGATCTATCTACATCATATGATCAATCTACAGCAAGGGATCTATCTACAGCAAAGGATCTATTTACAGCAAAGGCTCTATATACAGCAAAGGATCTATCTACAGTAAAGGATCTATTTATAACCAAGGATCTATCTACAGCAAAAAGGATTTATTTACAGCAAAGGATCTAATTACAGCGAAGGATCTATCTACAGCAAATGATTTATCTACAGCAAAGGATTTATCTACATTACGTGATCTATTTACAGCAAACGATATCTACAGCAGAGTTTCTATCTACAGTAAAGGATCTATCTACAAAAAAGTATCAATCTACAGAAATGGATCTATCTACAGCAGAGAATCTATCTACAACAAAGGATCTTTCTACAGCAATTTATCTATCTAAGTCAGTGGATCTAGCTATGGCAAAAGATCTATTTACAGCAAAGGATCTATCTACAGCGAAGGATCTATCTACAGCAAAGGTTCTATCTACAGCAAAGGATCTATCTACAGCAAAGGATCTATATTCAGTAAAGTATCTATCTACTGCAAAAGATCTATCTACTGCAAAGGATCTATGTACAGCAAAGGATCTATCTTCAGCAAAGAATCTATTTACAGCATAGGATCTATCTACAACAAACGATCTATCTACAGCAATGATCTATCTACAGCAAAGGATCTATCTACAGCAAAGGATCTATCTACAGCAAAGGATCTATCTACAGTATAGTATCTATATACTGCAAAGGATCTATCTACTGCAGAGGATCTATCTTCTGCAAAAGATCTATCTTCTGCAAAAGATCTATCTACAGCAATGAATCAATCTACAGCAAAGGATCTATCTTCAGCAAAGAATCTATCTATAGCAAAAGATCTATCTACAGCAAAGGATCTATCTACAGCGAAGGATCTATCTACAGCAAAGGTTCTATCTACATCAAAGTATCTATCTACAGCAATGGATCTATCTACAGTAAGGGATCTACTTACAGCGAAGGATCAATCTTCAGCAAATAATCTATCTATAGCAAAGGATACATTTACATCAAAAGATCTATGTACATCAAAGGATCTATCTACAGAAAATGATCTATCTAAAAAAAAGGATCTATCAACAGTAAAGGATCTATCTTCAGAAAAGGATCAATCTACAGAAAAGGATCTATCTACAGCAAAGGATCTATCTACAGCAAAGGATCTATCTACAGTAAGGAATCTATCTACAGTAAGGAATATATCTACAGTAAAGAATCTATCTACAGCAAAGGATCTTTCTACAGTAAAGATCTATCTACAGCAAAGGATCTATATACAGCAGAGGTTCTTTCTATAGCAAAGGATCTTTCTAAAGCAAATGATCAATCTACAGCAAAGGATCCATCTACAGCAAAGGATCTATCTACAGCAAAGGATCTATCTACAGCAACAGATCTATTAACAGCGGAGGATCTTTCTACAGAAAAGGATCTACTACAGCAAAGGATCTATCTACAGCGAAGGATCTATCCACAGCAAAAGATCTATCTACATCAAAGGATCTATCTACAGTAAGGGATCTATCTACTGCAAAAGATCAATCTACAGCAAAGAATCAATCTACATCTAAGGATCTATCTACAGTAAAGTAACTATGAACAGCAATGGATCAATCTACAGCAATAGTCTATTTACAGCAAAAATTCTATCTACAGCAAAGGATCTATCTACAGCAAGGTATTCATCTTCAGCAAAAGATCTATCTTCAGCAAAGATTCTATCTAAAGGATCTATCTACAACAAAGGGTATATTTACAGCAGAGGATCTTTATACAGCAAAGGATCTATCTACAACAAAGGAGCTATCTACAATAAACGATCTATCTACAGCAATGATCTATCTACAGCAAAGGATCTATCTACAGCAAAGGATCTATCTACAGTAAAGTATCTATCTACTGCAAAAGATCTATCTACTGCAAAGGATCTATGTACAGCAAAGGATCTATCTACAGCAATGAATCAATCTACAGCAAAGGATCTATCTTCAGCAAAGAATCTATTTACAGTATAAGATCTATCTACAACAAACGATCTATCTATAGCAATGATCTATCTACAGCAAAGGATCTATCTACAGCAAAGGATCTATCTACAGCAAAGGATCTATCTACAGTATAGTATCTATATACTGCAAAGGATCTATCTACTGCAGAGGATCTATCTTCTGCAAAAGATCTATCTACAGATATGAATCATTCTACAGCAAAGGATCTATCTTCAGCAAAGAATCTATCTACAGCAAAAGATCTATCTACAGCAAAGGATCTATCTACAGCAAAGGATCCATCTACAGCAAAGGATCTATCTACATCAAAAGATCTATATACAGCAAAGGATCTATTTACAGCGGAGGATATTTATACAGCAAAGGATCTACTACAGCATAGGATCTTTCTAAAGCAAAGGATCTATTTACAGCAAAGGATCTATCTACAGCAAAAATTTATCTACAGCAAAGGACCTATCTACAGCTAAGGATCCATCTACAGCAAAGGATCTATCTACAGTAAAGGATCTATCTACTGCAAAGATCTGTCTACAGCAAATAATCTATCTACAGCGAAGGATCTATCTACAGCAAAGTATCTATCTTCAACAAAGAATTTATATACAACAAAGAATCTATCTACAGTAAAGGATCTATCTACAGCAAAGGATCTATCTGCAGCAAAGGATCTATCTACAGCAAAGGATCTATCTACAGCAAAGGATCTATCTACAGTATAGGATCTTTCTACAGCAAAGGATCTATCTACAACAAACAATTTATCTACAGCAAAGGATCTATCTACAGCAAAGGATCCATCTACAGCAAAGGATCTATCTACAGTAAAGGATCTATATACTGCAAAGGATATGTGTACAGCAAAGGATCTATCTACAACAAAGAATTTATCTACAGCAAGAATCTATGTTCAGCAAAGACTCTATTTACAGCAAAGGATCTATCTACAGCAAAGGATCAATCTACAGCAAAGAATCAATCTACAGCAAAGGATCTATCTACAGTAAAGGAACTATAAACAGCAAAGGATATATCTACTGCAAAAGATCTATCTACAGTAAAGGATCTATCTACATCATATGATCAATCTACAGCAAGGGATCTATCTACAGCAAAGGATCTATTTACAGCAAAGGATCTATATACAGCAAAGGATCTATCTACAGTAAAGGATCTATTTATAACCAAGGATCTATCTACATCAAAAAGGATTTATCTACAGCAAAGGATCTAATTACAGCGAAGGATCTATCTACAGCAAATGATTTATCTACAGCAAAGGATCTATCTACATTACGTGATCTATTTACAGCAAACGATATCTACAGCAGAGTTTCTATCTACAGTAATGGATCTATCTACAATAAAGGATCTTTCTACAGCAAATGGTCGATCTAAGTCAATGGATCTAGCTATGGCAAAAGATCTATCTACAACAAAGGATCTATCTACAGCGAAGGATCTATCTACAGCAAAGGTTCTATCTACAGCAAAGTATCTATCTACAGCAATGGCTCTATCTACAGTAAGGGATCTACTTACAGCGAAGGATCAATCTTCAGCAAATAATCTATCTATAGCAAAGGATACATTTACATCAAAAGATCTATGTACATCAAAGGATCTATCTACAGAAAATGATCTATCTAAAAAAAAGGATCTATCAACAGTAAAGGATCTATCTTCAGAAAAGGATAAATCTACAGAAAAAGATCTATCTACAGCAAAGGATCTATCTACAGCAAAGGATCTATCTACAGTAAGGAATCTATCTACAGTAAGGAATCTATCTACAGTAAAGAATCTATCTACAGCAAAGGATCTTTCTAAAGTAAAGATATATCTACAGCAAAGGATCTATATACAGCAGAGGTTCTTTCTATAGCAAAGGATCTTTCTGAAGCAAATGATCAATCTACAGCAAAAGATCCATCTACAGCAAAGGATCTATCTACAGCAAAGGATCTATCTACAGCAACAGATCTATTTACAGCGGAGGATCTTTCTACAGAAAAGGATCTACTACAGCAAAGGATCTATCTACAGCGAAGGATCTATCCACAGCAAAAGATCTATCTACATCAAAGGATCTATCTACAGTAAGGGATCTATCTACTACAAATGATCAATCTACAGCAAAGAATCAATCTACATCAAAGGATCTATCTACAGTAAAGTAACTATGAACAGCAATGGATCAATCTACAGCAATAGTCTATTTACAGCAAAAATTCTATCTACAGCAAAGGATCTATCTGCAGCAAGGTATTTATCTTCAGCAAAAGATCTATCTTCAGCAAAGATTCTATCTAAAGGATCTATCTACAACAAAGGGTCTATTTACAGCAGAGGATCTTTATACAGCAAAGGATCTATCTACAACAATGGATCTGTCAACAGCAAATGATCTTTCTACAGCAAAGGATGTATTTAAAGCAGAAGATCTTTCTAGAGCAGAGGATCATTCTACAGCAATGGATCTATCTACAGCAAAGGACCTATCTTCAGCAAGGGATCTATTTACAGTATTGGATATATCTGCAGCAGAGGTTTTATCTACAGTAAAGGATCTATCTTCTACAAAAGATCTGTCTACAATAAAGGATCTATTTACAGCAAAGGATATATCTACAGCAAAGGATCTTTCTACAGCAAAGGATCTATCTACAGCAAAGGATCTATCAGAAGTAAAGGCTCTATCTACAGCAAAGCAGCTATCTACAACAAACGATTTATCTACAGCAAAGGATCTATCTACTGCAAAGGATCCAACTACAACAAAGGATCTATCTACAGTAAAGGATCTATATACTGCAAAGGATCTTTCTGAAGCAAAGGATTTATCTTCAACAAAGAATTTATCTACAGCAAGAATCTATGTTCAGCAAAGAATCTATTTACAGCAAAGGATCTATCTACAGCAAAGGATCAATCTACAGCAAAGAATCAATATACAGCAAAGGATCTATCTACAGTAAAGGAACTATACACAGCAAAAGATATATCTACAGCAAAAGATCTATCTACAGTAAAGGATCTATCTACATCATATGATCAATCTACAGCAAGGGATCTATCTACAGCAAAGGATCTATTTACAGCAAAGGATCTATATACAGCAAAGGATCTATCTACAGTAAAAGAGCTATCTACAGCAAAGTGATCTATCTACAGTAAGGGATTTATCTACAACAAAGAGCTATCAACACCAAAAGATCTCTCTACTGCGCAGGATCTGTCAACAGCAAATGATCTTTCTACAGCAAAGGATGTATTTACAGCAGAAGATCTTTCTAAAGCAGAGGATCATTCTACAGCAATGGATCTATCTACAGCAAAGGATCTATTTTCAGCAAGGGATCTATTTACAGTATTGGATATATCTACAGCAGAGGTTTTATCTACAGTAAAGAATCTATCTACAGAAAAGAATCTATCTACAGCAAAGGATCTATCTACAGCAAAGGATCTATCTACAGTAAAGGATCTATCTACTACAAGAGATCTGTCTACAGTAAAGGATCTATTTACAGCAAAGGATATATCTACAGCAAAGGATCTTTCTACAGCAAAGGATCTATCTACAGCAAAGGATTTATCAGAAGTAAAGGCTCTATCTACAGCAAAGGAGCTATCTACAACAAACGATTTATCTACAGCAAAGGATCTATCTACTGCAAAGGATCCAACTACAACAAAGGATCTATCTACAGTAAAGGATCTATATACTGCAAAGGATCTTTCTGAAGCAAAGGATTTATCTTCAACAAAGAATTTATCTACAGCAAGAGTCTATGTTCAGCAAAGAATCTATTTACAGCAAAGGATCTATCTACAGCAAAGGATCTATCTACAGTAAAGGAACTATAAACAGCAAAGGATATATCTACAGCAAGAGATCTATCTACACTAAAGGATCTATCTACATCATATGATCAATCTACAGCAAGGGATCTATCTACAGCAAAGGATCTATTTACAGCAAAGGATCTATATACAGCAAAGGATCTATCTACAGTAAAGGATCTATTTATAACCAAGGATCTATCTACAGCAAAAAGGATTTATCTACAGCAAAGGATCTAATTACAGTGAAGGATCTATCTACAACAAATGATTTATCTACAGCAAAGGATCTATCTACAGTATAGGATCTATCTACTGCAAAGATCTGTCTACAGCAAATAATCTATCTACAGCGAAGGATCTATCTACAGCGAAGTATCTATCTACAACAAAGAATTTATATACAACAAAGAATCTATCTACAGTAAAGGATCTATCTACAGCAAAGGATCTATCAGCAGCAAAGGATCTATCTACAGCAAAGGATCTATCTACAGCAAAGGATCTATCTACAGTATAGGATCTTTCTACAGCAAAGGATCTATCTACAACAAACGATTTATCTACAGCAAATGATCTATCTACAGCAAAGGATCAATCTACAGCAAAGGATCTATCTACAGTAAAGGATCTATATACTGCAAAGGATATGTCTACAGCAAAGGATCTATCTACAACAAAGAATTTATCTACAGCAAGAATCTATTTTCAGCATAGGTTTTATCTACAGTAAAGAATCTATCTACAGAAAAGGATCTATCTACAGCAAAGGATCTATCTACATTACGTGATCTATTTACAGCAAACGATATCTACAGCAGAGTTTCTATCTACAGTTAAGGATCTATCTACAAAAAAGTATCAATCTACAGAAATGGATCTATCTTCAGCAGAGAATCTATCTACAACAAAGAATCTTTCTACAGCAATTGATCTATCTAAGTCAATGGATCTAGCTATGGCAAATGATCAATCTACAGCAAAGAATCAATCTACATCAAAGGATCTATCTACAGTAAAGTAACTATGAACAGCAATGGATCAATCTACAGCAATAGTCTATTTACAGCAAAAATTCTATCTACAGCAAAGGATCTATCTGCAGCAAGGTATTTATCTTCAGCAAAAGATCTATCTTCAGCAAAGATTCTATCTAAAGGATCTATCTACAACAAAGGGTCTATTTACAGCAGAGGATCTTTATAAAGCAAAGGATCTATCTACAACAAAGGATCTGTCAACAGCAAATTATCTTTCTACAGCAAAGGATGTATTTAAAGCAGAAGATCTTTCTAGAGCAGAGGATCATTCTACAGCAATGGATCTATCTACAGCAAAGGACCTATCTTCAGCAAGGGATCTATTTACAGTATTGGATATATCTACAGCAGAGGTTTTATCTACAGTAAAGGATCTATCTTCTACAAAAGATCTGTCTACAATAAAGGATCTATTTACAGCAAAGGATATATCTACAGCAAAGGATCTTTCTACAGCAAAGGATCTATCTACAGCAAAGGATCTATCAGAAGTAAAGGCTCTATCTACAGCAAAGCAGCTATCTACAACAAACGATTTATCTACAGCAAAGGATCTATCTACTGCAAAGGATCCAACTACAACAAAGGATCTATCTACAGTAAAGGATCTATATACTGCAAAGGATCTTTCTGAAGCAAAGGATTTATCTTCAACAAAGAATTTATCTACAGCAAGAATCTATGTTCAGCAAAGAATCTATTTACAGCAAAGGATCTATCTACAGCAAAGGATCAATCTACAGCAAAGAATCAATCTACAGCAAAGGATCTATCTACAGTAAAGGAACTATAAACAGCAAAGGATATATCTACTGCAAAAGATCTATCTACAGTAAAGAATCTATCTACATAATATGATCAATCTACAGCAAGGGATCTATCTACAGCAAAGGATCTATTTACAGCAAAGGATCTATATACAGCAAAGGATCTATCTACAGTAAAGGATCTATTTATAACCAAGGATCTATCTACAGCAAAAAGGATTTATCTACAGCAAAGGATCTATCTACAGCAACAGATCTATTTACAGCGGAGGATCTTTCTACAGAAAAGGATCTACTACAGCAAAGGATCTATCTACAGCGAAGGATCTATCTACAGTAAGGGATTTATCTACAACAAAGAGCTATCAACACCAAAAGATCTCTCTACTGCGCAGGATCTGTCAACAGCAAATGATCTTTCTACAGCAAAGGATGTATTTACAGTAGAAGATCTTTCTAAAGCAGAGGATCATTCTACAGCAATGGATCTATCTACAGCAAAGGATCTATTTTCAGCAAGGGATCTATTTACAGTATTGGATATATCTACAGCAGAGGTTTTATCTACAGTAAAGAATCTATCTACAGGAAAGGATCTATCTACAGCAAAGGATCTATCTACAGTAAAGGATCTATCTACTACAAGAGATCTGTCTACAGTAAAGGATCTATTTACAGCAAAGGATATATCTACAGCAAAGGATCTTTCTACAGCAAAGGATCTATCTACAGCAAAGGATCTATCAGAAGTAAAGGCTCTATCTACAGCAAAGGAGCTATCTACAACAAACGATTTATCTACAGCAAAGGATCTATCTACAGCAAAGGATCCAACTACAACAAAGGATCT
Source organism: Caprella mutica (assembly GCA_947561585.1). Lineage (NCBI taxonomy): Eukaryota > Metazoa > Arthropoda > Malacostraca > Amphipoda > Caprellidae > Caprella > Caprella mutica. Next base: position 75,868 of record CANNZV010000674.1, read on the forward strand.
ATCTACAGTTAAGGATCTATATACTGCAAAGGATCTTTCTGAAGCAAAGGATTTATCTTCAACAAAGAATTTATCTACAGCAAGAATCTATGTTCAGCAAAGAATCTATTTACAGCAAAGGATCAATCTACAGCAAAGGATCTATCTACAGTAAAGGAACTATAAACAGCAAAGGATATATCTACAGCGAAAGATCTATCTACAGTAAAGGATCTATCTACATCATATGATCAATCTACAGCAAGGGATCTATCTACAGCAAAGGATCTATTTACAGCAAAGGATCTATATACAGCAAAGGATCTATCTACAGTAAAGGATCTATTTATAACCAAGGATCTATCTACAGCAAAAAGGATTTATCTACAGCAAAGGATCTAATTACAGCGAAGGATCTATCTACAACAAATGATTTATCTACAGCAAAGGATCTATCTACATTACGTGATCTATTTACAGCAAACGATATCTACAGCAGAGTTTCTATCTACAGTTAAGGATCTATCTACAAAAAAGTATCAATCTACAGAAATGGATCCTTCTACAGCAATTGATCTATCTAAGTCAATGGATCTAGCTAGGGCAAAAGATCTATCTACAGTAAAGGATCTATCTACAGCGAAGGATCTATCTACAGCAAAGGTTCTATCTACAACAAAGAATCTATATACAGAAAAGAATCTATCTACAGCGAAGGATCTATTTACAGCAAAGGATCTATCTACAGCAAAAGATCTATCTACAGCAAAGGATCTATCTACAGTAAAGGATCTATTTACAGCAAAGTATCTATCTACAACAAACAATTTATCTACAGCAAAAGATCTATCTACAGCTAAGGATCCATCTACATCAAAGGATCTGTCTACAGTAAAGGATCTATATACTGTAAAGATCTGTCTACAGCAAAGAATCTATCTACAGCAAATGATCTATCTACAGCAAAGGATATATCTACAGCAAAGTATCTATATAAAGCAAAAGATCTTTCTACAACAGAGGATCTTTCTACATTAAAGGTTTCTATCTACAGCAAATGATCTACCTACAGCAATGAATCTATCTACACCAAAGGATCTTTCAACAGCGAAAGATCTGTCAACAGCGAAGGATCTATCTACAGCAAAGGATCTATTTGCAGCAGAAGATCTTTCTACAGAAAATAATCTATCTGCAGCGAAGAATTTATCTACAGCAAAGGATCTTTCTTCAGCAAAGGATCTATCTACGGCGAGGGATCTATCTACGGCAAAGGATTTATTTATATATCTACAGCAAAGATCTACAGCTAAAGATCCATCTACAGCAAAGGATCTATCTACAGTATAGAATCTATCTACTGCAAAGATCTGTCTACAGCAAATAATCTATCTACAGCGAAGGATCTATCTACAGCGAGGTATCTATCTACAACAAAGAATTTATATACAACAAAGAATCTATCTACAGTAAAGGATCTATCTACAGCAAAGGATCTATCAGCAGCAAAGGATCTATCTACAGCAAAGGATCTATCTACAGCAAAGGATCTATCTACAGTATAGGATCTTTCTACAGCAAAGGATCTATCTACAACAAACGATTTATCTACAGCAAATGATCTATCTACAGCAAAGGATCAATCTACAGAAAAGGATCTATCTACAGCAAAGGATCTATCTACATTACGTGGTCTATTTACAGCAAACGATATCTACAGCAGAGTTTCTATCTACAGTTAAGGATCTATCTAGAAAAATGTATCAATCTACAGAAATGGATCTATCTTCAGCAGAGAATCTATCTACAACAAAGGATCTTTCTACAGCAATTGATCTATCTAAGTCAATGGATCTAGCTATGTCAAAAGATCTATCTACAGTAAAGGATCTATCTACAGCGAAGGATCTATCTACAGCAAAGGTTCTATCTACAACAAAGAATCTATATACAGAAAAGAATCTATCTACAGTATAGGATCTATCTACAGCGAAGGATCTATTTACAGCAAAGGATCTATCTACAGCAAAAGATCTATCTACAGCAAAGGATCTATCTACAGTAAAGGATCTATTTACAGCAAAGTATCTATCTACAACAAACAATTTATCTACAGCAAAAGATCTATCTACAGCTAAAGATCCATCTACAGCAAAGGATCTATCTACAGTATAGGATCTATCTACTGCAAAGATCTGTCTACAGCAAATAATCTATCTACAGCGAAGGATCTATCTACAGCGAAGTATCTATCTACAACAAAGAATTTATATACAACAAAGAATCTATCTACAGTAAAGGATCTATCTACAGCAAAGGATCTATCAGCAGCAAAGAATCTATCTACAGCAAAGGATCTATCTACAGCAAAGGATCTATCTACAACAAACGATTTATCTACAGCAAAGGATCTATCTACAGCAAAGGATCAATCTACAGCAAAGGATCTATCTACAGTAAAGGATCTATATACTGCAAATGATATGTCTACAGCAAAGGATCTATCTACAACAAAGAATTTATCTACAGCAAGAATCTATGTTCAGCATAGGTTTTATCTACAGTAAAGAATCTATCTACAGAAAAGGATCTATCAACAGCAAGGGATCAATCTACAGAAAAGGATCTATCTACAGCAAAGGATGTATATACAGCAAAGGATCTATAATACAGTAAAGAATCTATCTACAGTAAGGAATCTATCTACAATAAGGAATCTATCTACAGTAAGGAATCTATCTACAGCAAAGGATCTATCTACAGCAAAGGATCTATCTACAGCAAAGATCTATCTACAACAAAAATTCTATATATAACAGAGGTACTTTCTATAGCAGAGGTTCTTTCTACAGCGAATGATCTATCTACAGTAAATGATCCATCTACAGCAAAGGATCTCTCTACAGCAAATGATCTCTCTACGTCAAGGGATCTATCTACGGCAAAGAATCTATCGACAGCAAAGGATCTATCTACAGCAAAGGATCTATCTAAAGCAGAAGTTCTATCTATAGCAAAGGATCTATCTACAGTAAAGGATCTATCAACAGCAAAGAATCTATCTACAGCAAAGGATCTATCTACAAAAAAGGATCTATCTACAGAAAAGGATCTATCTACAGCAGAGAATCTATCTACAACAAAGGATCTATCTACAGGAAATGATCTATCTAAGTCAATGGATCTAGCTATGGCAAAAGATCTATCTACAGCAAAGGATCTATCTACACCGAAGGATCTATCTACAGCAAAGGTTCTATCTACAGCAAAGGATCTATCTACAGCAAAGGATCTACATTCAGTAAATGATCTATCTCCACTAAGGGATCAATCTACAGCAAGGGGTCCATCTACAGCAAGGGGTCCATCTACAGCATGGGATCCTTCTAGAGCATAGGATCTATCAACAGTAAAGGATCTATCTACAGCAAAGGATCTATCTACAACAAACGATCTATTTACAGCAAAGGATCTATATACAGCAAAGGATCTATCTACAGTAAAGGATCTATCTACAGCAAAAAGGATTTATTTACAGCAAAGGATCTAATTACAGCGAAGGATCTATCTACAGCAAATGATTTATCTACAGCAAAGGATCTATCTACATTACGTGATCTATTTACAGCAAACGATATCTACAGCAGAGTTTCTATCTACAGTAAAGGATCTATCTACAAAAAAGTATCAATCTACAGAAATGGATCTATCTACAGCAGAGAATCTATCTACAACAAAGTATCTTTCTACAGCAATTTATCTATCTAAGTCAGTGGATCTAGCTATGGCAAAAGATCTATTTACAGCAAAGGATCTATCTACAGCGAAGGATCTATCTACAGCAAAGGTTCTATCTACAGCAATGGATCTATCTACAGCAAAGGATCTATATTCAGTAAAGTATCTATCTACTGCAAAAGATCTATCTACTGCAAAGGATCTATGTACAGCAAAGGATCTATCTACAGCAATGAATCAATCTACAGCAAAGGATCTATCTTCAGCAAAGAATCTATTTACAGCATAGGATCTATCTACAACAAACGATCTATCTACAGCAATGATCTATCTACATCAAAGGATCTATCTACAGCAAAGGATCTATCTACAGTATAGTATCTATATACTGCAAAGGATCTATCTACTGCAGAGGATCTATCTTCTGCAAAAGATCTATCTTCTGCAAAAGATCTATCTACAGCAATGAATCAATCTACAGCAAAGGATCTATCTTCAGCAAAGAATCTATCTACAGCAAAAGATCTATTTACAGCAAAGGATCTATCTACAGCGAAGGATCTATCTACAGCAAAGGTTCTATCTACATCAAAGTATCTATCTACAGCAATGGATCTATCTACAGTAAGGGATCTACTTACAGCGAAGGATCAATCTTCAGCAAATAATCTATCTATAGCAAAGGATACATTTACATCAAAAGATCTATGTACATCAAAGGATCTATCTACAGAAAATGATCTATCTAAAAAAAAGGATCTATCAACAGTAAAGGATCTATCTTCAGAAAAGGATCAATCTACAGAAAAGGATCTATCTACAGCAAAGGATCTATCTACAGCAAAGGATCTATCTACAGTAAGGAATCTATCTACAGTAAGGAATATATCTACAGTAAAGAATCTATCTACAGCAAAGGATCTTTCTACAGTAAAGATCTATCTACAGCAAAGGATCTATATACAGCAGAGGTTCTTTCTATAGCAAAGGATCTTTCTAAAGCAAATGATCAATCTACAGCAAAGGATCCATCTACAGCAAAGGATCTATCTACAGCAAAGGATCTATCTACAGCAACAGATCTATTAACAGCGGAGGATCTTTCTACAGAAAAGGATCTACTACAGCAAAGGATCTATCTACAGCGGAGGATCTATCCACAGCAAAAGATCTATCTACATCAAAGGATCTATCTACAGTAAGGGATCTATCTACTGCAAAAGATCAATCTACAGCAAAGAATCAATCTACATCTAAGGATCTATCTACAGTAAAGTAACTATGAACAGCAATGGATCAATCTACAGCAATAGTCTATTTACAGCAAAAATTCTATCTACAGCAAAGGATCTATCTACAGCAAGGTATTCATCTTCAGCAAAAGATCTATCTTCAGCAAAGATTCTATCTAAAGGATCTATCTACAACAAAGGGTATATTTACAGCAGAGGATCTTTATACAGCAAAGGATCTATCTACAACAAAGGAGCTATCTACAGCAAAGTGATCTATCTACAGTAAGGGATTTATCTAAAACAAAGAGCTATCAACACCAAAAGATCTCTCCACTGCGCAGGATCTGTCAACAGCAAATGATCTTTCTACAGCAAAGGATGTATTTACAGCAAAAGATCTTTCTAAAGCAGAGGATCATTCTACAGCAATGGATCTATCTACAACAAAGGATCTATCTACAACAAACGATCTATCTACAGCAATGATCTATCTACAGCAAAGGATCTATCTACAGCAAAGGATCTATCTACAGTAAAGTATCTATCTACTGCAAAAGATCTATCTACTGCAAAGGATCTATGTACAGCAAAGGATCTATCTACAGCAATGAATCAATCTACAGCAAAGGATCTATCTTCAGCGAAGAATCTATTTACAGCATAGGATCTATCTACAACAAACGATCTATCTATAGCAATGATCTATCTACAGCAAAGGATCTATCTACAGCAAAGGATCTATCTACAGCAAAGGATCTATCTACAGTATAGTATCTATATACTGCAAAGGATCTATCTACTGCAGAGGATCTATCTTCTGCAAAAGATCTATCTACAGATATGAATCAATCTACAGCAAAGGATCTATCTTCAGCAAAGAATCTATCTACAGCAAAAGATCTATCTACAGCAAAGGATCTATCTACAGCAAAGGATCCATCTACAGCAAAGGATCTATCTACATCAAAAGATCTATATACAGCAAAGGATCTATTTACAGCGGAGGATATTTATACAGCAAAGGATCTACTACAGCATAGGATCTTTCTAAAGCAAAGGATCTATTTACAGCAAAGGATCTATCTACAGCAAAAAATTTATCTACAGCAAAGGACCTATCTACAGCTAAGGATCCATCTACAGCAAAGGATCTATCTACAGTAAAGGATCTATCTACTGCAAAGATCTGTCTACAGCAAATAATCTATCTACAGCGAAGGATCTATCTACAGCAAAGTATCTATCTACAACAAAGAATTTATATACAACAAAGAATCTATCTACAGTAAAGGATCTATCTACAGCAAAGGATCTATCTGCAACAAAGGATCTATCTACAGCAAAGGATCTATCTACAGCAAAGGATCTATCTACAGTATAGGATCTTTCTACAGCAAAGGATCTATCTACAACAAACAATTTATCTACAGCAAAGGATCTATCTACAGCAAAGGATCCATCTACAGCAAAGGATCTATCTACAGTAAAGGATCTATATACTGCAAAGGATATGTGTACAGCAAAGGATCTATCTACAACAAAGAATTTATCTACAGCAAGAATCTATGTTCAGCAAAGACTCTATTTACAGCAAAGGATCTATCTACAGCAAAGGATCAATCTACAGCAAAGAATCAATCTACAGCAAAGGATCTATCTACAGTAAAGGAACTATAAACAGCAAAGGATATATCTACTGCAAAAGATTTATCTACAGTAAAGGATCTATCTACATCATATGATCAATCTACAGCAAGGGATCTATCTACAGCAAAGGATCTATTTACAGCAAAGGATCTATATACAGCAAAGGATCTATCTACAGTAAAGGATCTATTTATAACCAAGGATCTATCTACAGCAAAAAGGATTTATCTACAGCAAAGGATCTAATTACAGCGAAGGATCTATCTACAGCAAATGATTTATCTACAGCAAAGGATCTATCTACATTACGTGATCTATTTACAGCAAACGATATCTACAGCAGAGTTTCTATCTACAGTAATGGATCTATCTACAATAAAGGATCTTTCTACAGCAAATGGTCTATCTAAGTCAATGGATCTAGCTATGGCAAAAGATCTATCTACAACAAAGGATCTATCTACAGCGAAGGATCTATCTACAGCAAAGGTTCTATCTACAGCAAAGTATCTATCTACAGCAATGGCTCTATCTACAGTAAGGGATCTACTTACAGCGAAGGATCTATCTACAACAAATGATTTATCTACAGCAAAGGATCTATCTACAGTATAGGATCTATCTACTGCAAAGATCTGTCTACAGCAAATAATCTATCTACAGCGAAGGATCTATCTACAGCGAAGTATCTATCTACAACAAAGAATTTATATACAACAAAGAATCTATCTACAGTAAAGGATCTATCTACAGCAAAGGATCTATCAGCAGCAAAGGATCTATCTACAGCAAAGGATCTATCTACAGCAAAGGATCTATCTACAGTATAGGATCTTTCTACAGCAAAGGATCTATCTACAACAAACGATTTATCTACAGCAAATGATCTATCTACAGCAAAGGATCAATCTACAGCAAAGGATCTATCTACAGTAAAGGATCTATATACTGCAAAGGATATGTCTACAGCAAAGGATCTATCTACAACAAAGAATTTATCTACAGTAAGAATCTATGTTCAGCATAGATTTTATCTACAGTAAAGAATCTATCTACAGAAAAGGATCTATCAACAGCAAGGGATCAATCTACAGAAAAGGATCTATCTACAGCAAAGGATGTATATACAGCAAAGGATCTATAATACAGTAAAGAATCTATCTACAGTAAGGAATCTATCTACAATAAGGAATCTATCTACAGTAAGGAATCTATCTACAGCAAAGGATCTATCTACAGCAAAGGATCTATCTACAGCAAAGATCTATCTACAACAAAAATTCTATATATAACAAAGGTACTTTCTATAGCAGAGGTTCTTTCTACAGCGAATGATCTATCTACAGTAAATGATCCATCTACAGCAAAGGATCTCTCTACAGCAAATGATCTCTCTACGTCAAGGGATCTATCTACGGCAAAGAATCTATCGACAGCAAAGGATCTATCTACAGCAAAGGATCTATCTAAAGCAGAAGTTCTATCTATAGCAAAGGATCTATCTACAGTAAAGGATCTATCAACAGCAAAGAATCTATCTACAGCAAAGTATCTATCTACAAAAAAGGATCTATCTACAGAAAAGGATCTATCTACAGCAGAGAATCTATCTACAACAAAGGATATATCTACAGGAAATGATCTATCTAAGTCAATGGATCTAGCTATGGCAAAAGATCTATCTACAGCAAAGGATCTATCTACACCGAAGGATCTATCTACAGCAAAGGTTCTATCTACAGCAAAGGATCTATCTACAGCAAAGGATCTACATTCAGTAAATGATCTATCTCCACTAAGGGATCAATCTACAGCAAGGGGTCCATCTACAGCAAGGGGTCCATCTACAGCATGGGATCCTTCTAGAGCATAGGATCTATCAACAGTAAAGGATCTATCTACAGCAAAGGATCTATCTACAACGAACGATCTATTTACAGCAAAGGATCTATATACAGCAAAGGATCTATCTACAGTAAAGGATCTATCTACAGCAAAAAGGATTTATTTACAGCAAAGGATCTAATTACAGCGAAGGATCTATCTACAGCAAATGATTTATCTACAGCAAAGGATCTATCTACATTACGTGATCTATTTACAGCAAACGATATCTACAGCAGAGTTTCTATCTACAGTAAAGGATCTATCTACAAAAAAGTATCAATCTACAGAAATTGATCTATCTACAGCAGAGAATCTATCTACAACAAAGGATCTTTCTACAGCAATTTATCTATCTAAGTCAGTGGATCTAGCTATGGCAAATGATCTATCTACAGCAAAGGATCAATCTACAGCAAAGGATCTATCTACAGTAAAGGATCTATATACTGCAAAGGATATGTCTACAGCAAAGGATCTATCTACAACAAAGAATTTATCTACAGCAAGAATCTATGTTCAGCATAGATTTTATCTACAGTAAAGAATCTATCTACAGAAAAGGATCTATCAACAGCAAGGGATCAATCTACAGAAAAGGATCTATCTACAGCAAAGGATGTATATACAGCAAAGGATCTATAATACAGTAAAGAATCTATCTACAGTAAGGAATCTATCTACAATAAGGAATCTATCTACAGTAAGGAATCTATCTACAGCAAAGGATCTATCTACAGCAAAGGATCTATCTACAGCAAAGATCTATCTACAACAAAAATTCTATATATAACAGAGGTACTTTCTATAGCAGAGGTTCTTTCTACAGCGAATGATCTATCTACAGTAAATGATCCATCTACAGCAAAGGATCTCTCTACAGCAAATGATCTCTCTACGTCAAGGGATCTATCTACGGCAAAGAATCTATCGACAGCAAAGGATCTATCTACAGCAAAGGATCTATCTAAAGCAGAAGTTCTATCTATAGCAAAGGATCTATCTACAGTAAAGGATCTATCAACAGCAAAGAATCTATCTACAGCAAAGTATCTATCTACAAAAAAGGATCTATCTACAGAAAAGGATCTATCTACAGCAGAGAATCTATCTACAACAAAGGATCTATCTACAGGAAATGATCTATCTAAGTCAATGGATCTAGCTATGGCAAAAGATCTATCTACAGCAAAGGATCTATCTACACCGAAGGATCTATCTACAGCAAAGGTTCTATCTACAGCAAAGGATCTATCTACAGCAAAGGATCTACATTCAGTAAATGATCTATCTCCACTAAGGGATCAATCTACAGCAAGGGGTCCATCTACAGCAAGGGGTCCATCTACAGCATGGGATCCTTCTAGAGCATAGGATCTATCAACAGTAAAGGATCTATCTACAGCAAAGGATCTATCTACAACAAACGATCTATTTACAGCAAAGGATCTATATACAGCAAAGGATCTATCTACAGTAAAGGATCTATCTACAGCAAAAAGGATTTATTTACAGCAAAGGATCTAATTACAGCGAAGGATCTATCTACAGCAAATGATTTATCTACAGCAAAGGATCTATCTACATTACGTGATCTATTTACAGCAAACGATATCTACAGCAGAGTTTCTATCTACAGTAAAGGATCTATCTACAAAAAAGTATCAATCTACAGAAATTGATCTATCTACAGCAGAGAATCTATCTACAACAAAGGATCTTTCTACAGCAATTTATCTATCTAAGTCAGTGGATCTAGCTATGGCAAAAGATCTATTTACAGCAAAGGATCTATCTACAGCGAAGGATCTATCTACAGCAAAGGTTCTATCTACAGCAAAGGATCTATCTACAGCAAAGGATCTATATTCAGTAAAGTATCTATCTACTGCAAAAGATCTATCTACTGCAAAGGATCTATGTACAGCAAAGGATCTATCTACAGCAATGAATCAATCTACAGCAAAGGATCTATCTTCAGCAAAGAATCTATTTACAGCATAGGATCTATCTATAACAAACGATCTATCTACAGCAATGATCTATCTACAGCAAAGGATCTATCTACAGCAAAGGATCTATCTACAGCAAAGGATCTATCTACAGTATAGTATCTATATACTGCAAAGGATCTATCTACTGCAGAGGATCTATCTTCTGCAAAAGATCTATATACAGCAATGAATCAATCTACAGCAAAGGATCTATCTTCAGCAAAGAATCTATCTACAGCAAAAGATCTATCTACAGCAAAGGATCTATCTACAGCGAAGGATCTATCTACAGCAAAGGTTCTATCTACATCAAAGTATCTATCTACAGCAATGGATCTATCTACAGTAAGGGATCTACTTACAGCGAAGGATCAATCTTCAGCAAATAATCTATCTATAGCAAAGGATACATTTACATCAAAAGATCTATGTACATCAAAGGATCTATCTACAGAAAATGATCTATCTAAAAAAAAGGATCTATCAACAGTAAAGGATCTATCTTCAGAAAAGGATCAATCTACAGAAAAGGATCTATCTACAGCAAAGGATCTATCTACAGCAAAGGATCTATCTACAGTAAGGAATCTATCTACAGTAAGGAATATATCTACAGTAAAGAATCTATCTACAGCAAAGGATCTTTCTACAGTAAAGATCTATCTACAGCAAAGGATCTATATACAGCAGAGGTTCTTTCTATAGCAAAGGATCTTTCTAAAGCAAATGATCAATCTACAGCAAAGGATCCATCTACAGCAAAGGATCTATCTACAGCAAAGGATCTATCTACAGCAACAGATCTATTAACAGCGGAGGATCTTTCTACAGAAAAGGATCTACTACAGCAAAGGATCTATCTACAGCGAAGGATCTATCCACAGCAAAAGATCTATCTACATCAAAGGATCTATCTACAGTAAGGGATCTATCTACTGCAAAAGATCAATCTACAGCAAAGAATCAATCTACATCTAAGGATCTATCTACAGTAAAGTAACTATGAACAGCAATGGATCAATCTACAGCAATAGTCTATTTACAGCAAAAATTCTATCTACAGCAAAGGATCTATCTACAGCAAGGTATTCATCTTCAGCAAAAGATCTATCTTCAGCAAAGATTCTATCTAAAGGATCTATCTACAACAAAGGGTATATTTACAGCAGAGGATCTTTATACAGCAAAGGATCTATCTACAACAAAGGAGCTATCTACAGCAAAGTGATCTATCTACAGTAAGGGATTTATCTAAAACAAAGAGCTATCAACACCAAAAGATCTCTCTACTGCGCAGGATCTGTCAACAGCAAATGATCTTTCTACAGCAAAGGATGTATTTACAGCAGAAGATCTTTCTAAAGCAGAGGATCATTCTACAGCAATGGATCTATCTACAACAAAGGATCTATCTACAACAAACGATCTATCTACAGCAATGATCTATATACAGCAAAGGATCTATCTACAGCAAAGGATCTATCTACAGTAAAGTATCTATCTACTGCAAAAGATCTATCTACTGCAAAGGATCTAAGTACAGCAAAGGATCTATCTACAGCAATGAATCAATCTACAGCAAAGGATCTATCTTCAGCAAAGAATCTATTTACAGCATAGGATCTATCTACAACAAACGATCTATCTATAGCAATGATCTATCTACAGCAAAGGATCTATCTACAGCAAAGGATCTATCTACAGCAAAGGATCTATCTACAGTATAGTATCTATATACTGCAAAGGATCTATCTACTGCAGAGGATCTATCTTCTGCAAAAGATCTATCTACAGATATGAATCAATCTACAGCAAAAGATCTATCTACAGCAAAGGATCTATCTACAGCAAAGGATCCATCTACAGCAAAGGATCTATCTACATCAAAAGATCTATATACAGCAAAGGATCTATTTACAGCGGAGGATATTTATACAGCAAAGGATCTACTACAGCATAGGATCTTTCTAAAGCAAAGGATCTATTTACAGCAAAGGATCTATCTACAGCAAAAAATTTATCTACAGCAAAGGACCTATCTACAGCTAAGAATCCATCTACAGCAAAGGATCTATCTACAGTAAAGGATCTATCTACTGCAAAGATCTGTCTACAGCAAATAATCTATCTACAGCGAAGGATCTATCTACAGCAAAGTATCTATCTACAACAAAGAATTTATATACAACAAAGAATCTATCTACAGTAAAGGATCTATCTACAGCAAAGGATCTATCTGCAACAAAGGATCTATCTACAGCAAAGGATCTATCTACAGCAAAGGATCTATCTACAGTATAGGATCTTTCTACAGCAAAGGATCTATCTACAACAAACAATTTATCTACAGCAAAGGATCTATCTACAGCAAAGGATCCATCTACAGCAAAGGATCTATCTACAGTAAAGGATCTATATACTGCAAAGGATATGTGTACAGCAAAGGATCTATCTACAACAAAGAATTTATCTACAGCAAGAATCTATGTTCAGCAAAGACTCTATTTACAGCAAAGGATCTATCTACAGCAAAGGATCAATCTACAGCAAAGAATCAATCTACAGCAAAGGATCTATCTACAGTAAAGGAACTATAAACAGCAAAGGATATATCTACTGCAAAAGATTTATCTACAGTAAAGGATCTATCTACATCATATGATCAATCTACAGCAAGGGATCTATCTACAGCAAAGGATCTATTTACAGCAAAGGATCTATATACAGCAAAGGATCTATCTACAGTAAAGGATCTATTTATAACCAAGGATCTATCTACAGCAAAAAGGATTTATCTACAGCAAAGGATCTAATTACAGCGAAGGATCTATCTACAGCAAATGATTTATCTACAGCAAAGGATCTATCTACATTACGTGATCTATTTACAGCAAACGATATCTACAGCAGAGTTTCTATCTACAGTAATGGATCTATCTACAATAAAGGATCTTTCTACAGCAAATGGTCTATCTAAGTCAATGGATCTAGCTATGGCAAAAGATCTATCTACAACAAAGGATCTATCTACAGCGAAGGATCTATCTACAGCAAAGGTTCTATCTACAGCAAAGTATCTATCTACAGCAATGGCTCTATCTACAGTAAGGGATCTACTTACAGCGAAGGATCTATCTACAACAAATGATTTATCTACAGCAAAGGATCTATCTACAGTATAGGATCTATCTACTGCAAAGATCTGTCTACAGCAAATAATCTATCTACAGCGAAGGATCTATCTACAGCGAAGTATCTATCTACAACAAAGAATTTATATACAACAAAGAATCTATCTACAGTAAAGGATCTATCTACAGCAAAGGATCTATCAGCAGCAAAGGATCTATCTACAGCAAAGGATCTATCTACAGCAAAGGATCTATCTACAGTATAGGATCTTTCTACAGCAAAGGATCTATCTACAACAAACGATTTATCTACAGCAAATGATCTATCTACAGCAAAGGATCAATCTACAGCAAAGGATCTATCTACAGTAAAGGATCTATATACTGCAAAGGATATGTCTACAGCAAAGGATCTATCTACAACAAAGAATTTATCTACAGCAAGAATCTATGTTCAGCATAGATTTTATCTACAGTAAAGAATCTATCTACAGAAAAGGATCTATCAACAGCAAGGGATCAATCTACAGAAAAGGATCTATCTACAGCAAAGGATGTATATACAGCAAAGGATCTATAATACAGTAAAGAATCTATCTACAGTAAGGAATCTATCTACAATAAGGAATCTATCTACAGTAAGGAATCTATCTACAGCAAAGGATCTATCTACAGCAAAGGATCTATCTACAGCAAAGATCTATCTACAACAAAAATTCTATATATAACAGAGGTACTTTCTATAGCAGAGGTTCTTTCTACAGCGAATGATCTATCTACAGTAAATGATCCATCTACAGCAAAGGATCTCTCTACAGCAAATGATCTCTCTACGTCAAGGGATCTATCTACGGCAAAGAATCTATCGACAGCAAAGGATCTATCTACAGCAAAGGATCTATCTAAAGCAGAAGTTCTATCTATAGCAAAGGATCTATCTACAGTAAAGGATCTATCAACAGCAAAGAATCTATCTACAGCAAAGTATCTATCTACAAAAAAGGATCTATCTACAGAAAAGGATCTATCTACAGCAGAGAATCTATCTACAACAAAGGATCTATCTACAGGAAATGATCTATCTAAGTCAATGGATCTAGCTATGGCAAAAGATCTATCTACAGCAAAGGATCTATCTACACCGAAGGATCTATCTACAGCAAAGGTTCTATCTACAGCAAAGGATCTATCTACAGCAAAGGATCTACATTCAGTAAATGATCTATCTCCACTAAGGGATCAATCTACAGCAAGGGGTCCATCTACAGCAAGGGGTCCATCTACAGCATGGGATCCTTCTAGAGCATAGGATCTATCAACAGTAAAGGATCTATCTACAGCAAAGGATCTATCTACAACAAACGATCTATTTACAGCAAAGGATCTATATACAGCAAAGGATCTATCTACAGTAAAGGATCTATCTACAGCAAAAAGGATTTATTTACAGCAAAGGATCTAATTACAGCGAAGGATCTATCTACAGCAAATGATTTATCTACAGCAAAGGATCTATCTACATTACGTGATCTATTTACAGCAAACGATATCTACAGCAGAGTTTCTATCTACAGTAAAGGATCTATCTACAAAAAAGTATCAATCTACAGAAATGGATCTATCTACAGCAGAGAATCTATCTACAACAAAGGATCTTTCTACAGCAATTTATCTATCTAAGTCAGTGGATCTAGCTATGGCAAAAGATCTATTTACAGCAAAGGATCTATCTACAGCGAAGGATCTATCTACAGCAAAGGTTCTATCTACAGCAAAGGATCTATCTACAGCAAAGGATCTATATTCAGTAAAGTATCTATCTACTGCAAAAGATCTATCTACTGCAAAGGATCTATGTACAGCAAAGGATCTATCTACAGCAATGAATCAATCTACAGCAAAGGATCTATCTTCAGCAAAGAATCTATTTACAGCATAGGATCTATCTACAACAAACGATCTATCTACAGCAATGATCTATCTACAGCAAAGGATCTATCTACAGCAAAGGATCTATCTACAGCAAAGGATCTATCTACAGTATAGTATCTATATACTGCAAAGGATCTATCTACTGCAGAGGATCTATCTTCTGCAAAAGATCTATATACAGCAATGAATCAATCTACAGCAAAGGATCTATCTTCAGCAAAGAATCTATCTACAGCAAAAGATCTATCTACAGCAAAGGATCTATCTACAGCGAAGGATCTATCTACAGCAAAGGTTCTATCTACATCAAAGTATCTATCTACAGCAATGGATCTATCTACAGTAAGGGATCTACTTACAGCGAAGGATCAATCTTCAGCAAATAATCTATCTATAGCAAAGGATACATTTACATCAAAAGATCTATGTACATCAAAGGATCTATCAACAGAAAATGATCTATCTAAAAAAAAGGATCTATCAACAGTAAAGGATCTATCTTCAGAAAAGGATCAATCTACAGAAAAGGATCTATCTACAGCAAAGGATCTATCTACAGCAAAGGATCTATCTACAGTAAGGAATCTATCTACAGTAAGGAATATATCTACAGTAAAGAATCTATCTACAGCAAAGGATCTTTCTACAGTAAAGATCTATCTACAGCAAAGGATCTATATACAGCAGAGGTTCTTTCTATAGCAAAGGATCTTTCTAAAGCAAATGATCAATCTACAGCAAAGGATCCATCTACAGCAAAGGATCTATCTACAGCAAAGGATCTATCTACAGCAACAGATCTATTAACAGCGGAGGATCTTTCTACAGAAAAGGATCTACTACAGCAAAGGATCTATCTACAGCGAAGGATCTATCCACAGCAAAAGATCTATCTACATCAAAGGATCTATCTACAGTAAGGGATCTATCTACTGCAAAAGATCAATCTACAGCAAAGAATCAATCTACATCTAAGGATCTATCTACAGTAAAGTAACTATGAACAGCAATGGATCAATCTACAGCAATAGTCTATTTACAGCAAAAATTCTATCTACTGCAAAGGATCTATCTACAGCAAGGTATTCATCTTCAGCAAAAGATCTATCTTCAGCAAAGATTCTATCTAAAGGATCTATCTACAACAAAGGGTATATTTACAGCAGAGGATCTTTATACAGCAAAGGATCTATCTACAACAAAGGAGCTATCTACAGCAAAGTGATCTATCTACAGTAAGGGATTTATCTAAAACAAAGAGCTATCAACACCAAAAGATCTCTCTACTGCGCAGGATCTGTCAACAGCAAATGATCTTTCTACAGCAAAGGATGTATTTACAGCAGAAGATCTTTCTAAAGCAGAGGATCATTCTACAGCAATGGATCTATCTACAACAAAGGATCTATCTACAACAAACGATCTATCTACAGCAATGATCTATATACAGCAAAGGATCTATCTACAGCAAAGGATCTATCTACAGTAAAGTATCTATCTACTGCAAAAGATCTATCTACTGCAAAGGATCTATGTACAGCAAAGGATCTATCTACAGCAATGAATCAATCTACAGCAAAGGATCTATCTTCAGCAAAGAATCTATTTACAGCATAGGATCTATCTACAACAAACGATCTATCTATAGCAATGATCTATCTACAGCAAAGGATCTATCTACAGCAAAGGATCTATCTACAGCAAAGGATCTATCTACAGTATAGTATCTATATACTGCAAAGGATCTATCTACTGCAGAGGATCTATCTTCTGCAAAAGATCTATCTACAGATATGAATCAATCTACAGCAAAAGATCTATCTACAGCAAAGGATCTATCTACAGCAAAGGATCCATCTACAGCAAAGGATCTATCTACATCAAAAGATCTATATACAGCAAAGGATCTATTTACAGCGGAGGATATTTATACAGCAAAGGATCTACTACAGCATAGGATCTTTCTAAAGCAAAGGATCTATTTACAGCAAAGGATCTATCTACAGCAAAAAATTTATCTACAGCAAAGGACCTATCTACAGCTAAGGATCCATCTACAGCAAAGGATCTATCTACAGTAAAGGATCTATCTACTGCAAAGATCTGTCTACAGCAAATAATCTATCTACAGCGAAGGATCTATCTACAGCAAAGTATCTATCTACAACAAAGAATTTATATACAACAAAGAATCTATCTACAGTAAAGGATCTATCTACAGCAAAGGATCTATCTGCAGCAAAGGATCTATCTACAGCAAAGGATCTATCTACAGCAAAGGATCTATCTACAGTATAGGATCTTTCTACAGCAAAGGATCTATCTACAACAAACAATTTATCTACAGCAAAGGATCTATCTACAGCAAAGGATCCATCTACAGCAAAGGATCTATCTACAGTAAAGGATCTATATACTGCAAAGGATATGTGTACAGCAAAGGATCTATCTACAACAAAGAATTTATCTACAGCAAGAATCTATGTTCAGCAAAGACTCTATTTACAGCAAAGGATCTATCTACAGCAAAGGATCAATCTACAGCAAAGAATCAATCTACAGCAAAGGATCTATCAACAGTAAAGGAACTATAAACAGCAAAGGATATATCTACTGCAAAAGATTTATCTACAGTAAAGGATCTATCTACATCATATGATCAATCTACAGCAAGGGATCTATCTACAGCAAAGGATCTATTTACAGCAAAGGATCTATATACAGCAAAGGATCTATCTACAGTAAAGGATCTATTTATAACCAAGGATCTATCTACAGCAAAAAGGATTTATCTACAGCAAAGGATCTAATTACAGCGAAGGATCTATCTACAGCAAATGATTTATCTACAGCAAAGGATCTATCTACATTACGTGATCTATTTACAGCAAACGATATCAACAGCAGAGTTTCTATCTACAGTAATGGATCTATCTACAATAAAGGATCTTTCTACAGCAAATGGTCTATCTAAGTCAATGGATCTAGCTATGGCAAAAGATCTATCTACAACAAAGGATCTATCTACAGCAAAGGATCTATCAGAAGTAAAGGCTCTATCTACAGCAAAGGAGCTATCTACAACAAACGATTTATCTACAGCAAAGGATCTATCTACTGCAAAGGATCCAACTACAACAAAGGATCTATCTACAGTAAAGGATCTATATACTGCAAAGGATCTTTCTGAAGCAAAGGATTTATCTTCAACAAAGAATTTATCTACAGCAAGAGTCTATGTTCAGCAAAGAATCTATTTACAGCAAAGGATCTATCTACAGCAAAGGATCTATCTACAGTAAAGGAACTATAAACAGCAAAGGAAATATCTACAGCAAAAGATCTATCTACACTAAAGGATCTATCTACATCATATGATCAATCTACAGCAAGGGATCAAGCTACAGCAAAGGATCTATTTACAGCAAAGGATCTATATACAGCAAAGGATCTATCTATAGTAAAGGATCTATTTATAACCAAGGATCTATCTACAGCAAAAAGGATTTATCTACAGCAAAGGATCTAATTACAGCGAAGGATCTATCTACAACAAATGATTTATCTACAGCAAAGGATCTATCTACAGTATAGGATCTATCTACTGCAAAGATCTGTCTACAGCAAATAATCTATCTACAGCGAAGGATCTATCTACAGCGAAGTATCTATCTACAACAAAGAATTTATATACAACAAAGAATCTATCTACAGTAAGGAATCTATCTACAGTAAAGAATCTATCTACAGCAAAGGATCTTTCTACAGTAAAGATCTATCTACAGCAAAGGATCTATATACAGCAGAGGTTCTTTCTATAGCAAAGGATCTTTCTGAAGCAAATGATCAATCTACAGCAAAGGATCCATCTACAGCAAAGGATCTATCTACAGCAAAGGATCTATCTACAGCAACAGATCTATTTACAGCGGAGGATCTTTCTACAGAAAAGGATCTACTACAGCAAAGGATCTATCTACAGCGAAGGATCTATCCACAGCAAAAGATCTATCTACATCAAAGGATCTATCTACAGGAAGGGATCTATCTACTGCAAATGATCAATCTACAGCAAAGAATCAATCTACATCAAAGGATCTATCTACAGTAAAGTAACTATGAACAGCAATGGATCAATCTACAGCAATAGTCTATTTACAGCAAAAATTCTATCTACAGCAAAGGATCTATCTGCAGCAAGGTATTTATCTTCAGCAAAAGATCTATCTTCAGCAAAGATTCTATCTAAAGGATCTATCTACAACAAAGGGTCTATTTACAGCAGAGGATCTTTATACAGCAAAGGATCTATCTACAACAAAGGATCTGTCAACAGCAAATGATCTTTCTACAGCAAAGGATGTATTTAAAGCAGAAGATCTTTCTAGAGCAGAGGATCATTCTACAGCAATGGATCTATCTACAGCAAAGGACCTATCTTCAGCAAGGGATCTATTTACAGTATTGGATATATCTACAGCAGAGGTTTTATCTACAGTAAAGGATCTATCTTCTACAAAAGATCTGTCTACAATAAAGGATCTATTTACAGCAAAGGATATATCTACAGCAAAGGATCTTTCTACAGCAAAGGATCTATCAACAGCAAAGGATCTATCAGAAGTAAAGGCTCTATCTACAGCAAAGCAGCTATCTACAACAAACGATTTATCTACAGCAAAGGATCTATCTACTGCAAAGGATCCAACTACAACAAAGGATCTATCTACAGTAAAGGATCTATATACTGCAAAGGATCTTTCTGAAGCAAAAGATTTATCTTCAACAAAGAATTTATCTACAGCAAGAATCTATGTTCAGCAAAGAATCTATTTACAGCAAAGGATCTATCTACAGCAAAGGATCAATCTACAGCAAAGAATCAATATACAGCAAAGGATCTATCTACAGTAAAGGAACTATAAACAGCAAAGGATATATCTACAGCAAAAGATCTATCTACAGTAAAGGATCTATCTACATCATATGAAGGGCCACGAGCCAAAGTCTCTTAACCGCAAAAATCGGGTTGCTCAAGGTAAAGTCTCTTAAGCGCTTAGCACCAGTGAAAACGGTTACAATCTTGATGTGCTAAGCGCTTAACACTCACGTAAAACGGTTGAAGTTAGCTGCAAACAAGAGTCTCTTAACCGCATCTCATTGCATAGAAAACGGAGCGAGGGTAGACTCAAGTATTAACCTTGTTCTTATTAGGTTCATTATTAGACTCTTCTATTTATATGGAATGTAATATGTTTCCAATTTTTATAATATAATAGCGGTAGATATATTGTACTATAAAAACAATAATTTTTAGAGGCCTGCAATAATTACTTCAAATCACTTAGGTGATGAAAAATAATATAAATCACGTAATTTAAGTTGACATGATGTAGTAAATTATAGCAGATCATTTTAATTTCGATTTCACGAAAGCTGTATCTTTAAGCTGCTAATTAATTTATAAGCACTTCTTAACATCTTTATTAGACTAAGCTTTAAATTACATTTTCATTCTCTGTTGCTCAATATGCAAGTCTTGTTTTTTTTTAATAAAGTAATATATTTAAATAATTGTTAACATTGCATTATACTTTCAATCACACAATATCAGAAGAGGTTAGTTGAATTAAATGTTTAGTAGAATGATGGTAGTGAACATAAATATATTTTTTAATCTATAGTAGTCGGTTCCAATCTAGTCATTTGCTTTAGTAATTTACAAATAACTTCAAAACAATAACACTCACAAATTATCTGTACTGCACAGCAAAAAAACTGTATTTGTATTGATTATTTAACAGTGGACAAATTTCACATTTCCAAAAATAAACTTTACTAATTGTAATGTATATATTTTAGCATTGGTGTGGGTAAACTACAGATTGGTAAATAACAAAAACAGTGATTTGGGAATTTAACATCCTGCGGACACTTTCCCTCCAAGCAAATCTTTTTATTGCTTTAATCAATGAAGCTGATGCTTCTCATCATCTTGCTGCAAACCGCATGGAATTTGATAGCATATTTGTTATTTTTATAATAAAAACTCTACATACCTATTTTACTTCACTTACTAATTTTAGGTCTGAAGAAAAAGAATGAAAACCATTTGTTTTGATTGTCAACTAGGCATACTATAACCATTTATTATTCGTGTAAAGGTATGCAATTGGATAAACTAATTATAGGAACGTTTATATACTTTAGGAAACAAGTTATATCTTAATTAAACAAAAGCCGAAAACTTATTGTTTGTTCATAAATTTAAAAACAAAACAAGGGGGTACAATCTTCTTTCTCAGCGTCAGGTTAGTGCTCTATTGTTGCTCACAGAGTATCAAAAACATTATAACCAAATAATATAAATATACTGAGTCTAATTGTATGCGGTTTGCAGAATAATGATCGTAGACCTTAGTTCTATAATATTATGTAATAATAGAAGAAATAAATCTGGCGGTATTCAAACAGATATTACTTTTATTAGTATCGACAATACAGATGAAGATTTCACAACTATAATTAATATATTTTAAATTTCATGAAGGAAAATAATACAAATAATGGAGTTTTGCATGAGAACA
Source organism: Caprella mutica (assembly GCA_947561585.1). NCBI lineage: Eukaryota > Metazoa > Arthropoda > Malacostraca > Amphipoda > Caprellidae > Caprella > Caprella mutica. The sequence goes on from CANNZV010000674.1 coordinate 97,995, forward strand.
TTCCAAATGAAAAAAAAAATAGAATATATACTTACAATTACGAACCAAATACACGAAGGTAAGATGATCTAAATAATTGATGCTGCACTTCTAATTATCAATACTGTATGTAGCTACTCTAAATAATGAAAAATGTAAATTAAGAGTAATACCATAAGTTAACTGTTAACAACTAGACTAGTATTGTGCTGAAGAGACACCAATCAATGTAATAAATTTATATTAGTAGGGGATTTAACGTCTGTTTTGTCAAAAGAAAATTAAATACAAAGGACTGGAAACATAAGTGGAGAAGGAAAGTGGTTACATGAGCAGTGATACAAATAACTGTTATTACAAAGATTATGGATGCAGAAAAGTTCCTCCGTCACTTACAAAGGAATGTGATGAAAGACACAAGCACCGGTAACTGCACTCACGGATAGAAGAGGTGATAGTAAATGAAGCCTACGAGCCTACCAAACACAAAATCCAAGAGGAAAATGAAGAGGTGATAGTAAATGAAGCCTACGAGACTACCTAACACAAAATATAAGACCTCGTAGTTGAAGAGCATAACCCTAGCGCTATCCTCTAAAACTGCAAGTAGCGTTAAAATATGAAAAACAATCTATAAACCACATTACAACAGTTTGGGTCCAAATGGAAGGCACCCCCCTTCTCTTCCATTCACCACAGACAGTTTGAGAATAGAACCTCTGGCAGCTTAATATAATCAAATGATCATAGTTAATTTTTAAGGAGAAAAAGACAGATTGACAGAGCTAGAAATTTATCATCATTTGATTATCAGCTTTATTATTTTTAAAAGGAAGATTTAACGTCTGCTTCGACTCTGAGAAACATTCAGAAAAAAAGTGGCTCCATTAACAATGTTACCTATCACCAGTCTAGTGACAATGCACTTGGATGGAGAAAAGCTTGTTTCATAGAAGTATTAAAGTTTCACACCGAGAAATGTGACTGAAAGGGACACAAGCACCGGTGGCTGTACATATGGATGGAAAAGTAAACGAAAATGTGATACTAATCGAAGTCTACCTAAAAAATTTAACATCGTAATTGAAGATCATAACCCTAGCGCTATACTCTAAAACTGCAAGTAGCGTTAAAAAATGATAAACATAGAAATCCAAAACAGTTTGGAACCCAAGCGAGGCATCTCCCTTTTTCTTCCATTAACCATCGACAGCTTCAAGACGGAGCTCCTGGGGTCAATTGAAGAGGTACCTAAAAATGAGTATGGATGCAATATTGATAATTTAATAATGATACAAAAAATAAAAACATGCTATTAAGATTCTATATTTGTTGTAAAATTCCGATAGCTAGTTATAAATAGCAGCTAGTTACATTTTTTTGATCAATTATATAGCTATTTTGAATGCAATAAATTAGATAGATATTTATTGTATTTTTGATATAGCTAATGCATATAGCATATTTATTTAAATTTGAGAACTTACTTTAAAATTTTAAATACTTCTAATTTAACATTCAATATTAGAGAATACAGCTAATTTTAATTATTAAGCTCATTTGTTACCAAAGCATGATCTTGGACCAATCGCTTTAGAATTAGTTAATCATATATATAACTCATTAAACAATTAACTTTAAATTACATCTACATGAGATCAATATGATGATGACTTACAATTAGGAGCATCTACTCAAACTACACATGTATGTATGCAGTGGCATAACTGATGTTTGAAGGCATATCAGAGCAATCTTGGGACAGTTGCACACCTGTTAAATAAAATACATTCATTAAAAGGTCATAACATTAAAAAGTTAGATGCATTAAAAAGTAGCAAATTCAGTTCGGAAAAAAATATTTGGATAACAGTTACCTAACTGTGGTGATCTTACATAATTTATATCTTTTAAAAAATTTGCAAGGGAGCTCTCTGATTAAGTTTGTGATATAATTCTAATACAATCATTAAAATAGATTTGTTCTGCTGTGTTATATAAAAATATAAAAATCATTTTAAGATAGATAGGGTACAAAAAGGCTCTTGGTTTTGTAGTCACCTTCCTGTACTTGAATGTAAATATTTTTCTATTTACAGTAAATGCAAATCCATTTTAACTAGCTATATTCAACTAAGTATATTGTGATAAGCATAAGCTAAATGCTCGAGTTCATATTAGTCTACTTCTATATTTATTTATTCTTTCCCATCACTAAACTGTTTACTTTAGAACAGCAAGCTGTTGTGCATAATAAAAAATTAAAAAAAAAAAAGATCAGTTGTTCAAATGAAAATATTATATTTTTTTAGATTATTTGGATGAAAAGAGGATGGTACTTTATACTGAATATTAATTTTCGCATCAAATTAGCTACAAGGTTTAAACTCACTACACATTTCCCAGTAGCTAGATATTGTTTTCCATCTTCATTTTTATCAAGATAATTAAGAACTTTCTTTGCTATATTTAGATTAATTGTAATGACAAAATAGAACTACTTTGGCAATAGAATAACATTTTATGACATTGGTTAGATAATTAGATTTGACTCGATTTACAAAAAAATGTTCATAATTTATTTGAGAGATAACTTAGCTGCAATCATTTGACAAATATTAAACACAAAATTCTTATTCAAAGAGATTAAAAAAAAAATGATTCCAAATATTCAATTTTTGAACATTTTTAGGAGAAAAATCATTGTTAATATCAATTAGCCAACTTCAGACACATTATTATGTAGTTACGGTACTTTAATTATCTATAGCTACCTTCAACATATATATACAGTGAAAAGTCTACTCACTTAGCAAATCAAGATGACACTACAAGTTATCCAAGGGTGAAGTATCAGGAGATGTTCTTTCTCAAGTCTTGATAGATTTATCTGAAAGAAACAATTGTTCAGAAATTTTGTTAATCATATTACTGATCAGAAAATGTAACTGTTCATGACACACAACACACAGCATATTGATAAATTATAGCTACTGTATTTAATTATCAATACATAAAATTTAAAATATTTTCAACAGGTTGCATAATCATAAGATTCCTTCTTCAAATGGTTTCAAAGTTTTTGTTCTCTAAGTTGACCTTTATTATCAACTGTCCTATTCTTAAGCCAAAAATGAGTAGCTTTTCAGAATATTTTTATATCAATAACTTGACTACCAATAAGTAGCTACACTAAAAATCGTATCATTATGGCCCATTGCCGCCATAACCAAAAAACAAAAAAGGAGTTTCAAGTTTATGAATATAAGCTAAATAATTGTTTAGTAGTCATATTTTCTATTTCATTTTCCAAATATTTTAATTCATAGTTGAAATTTAAAAACAACTTTTTTTGATAACAGTAGCCAATGCAAAATATTTGCAAGATTGAATGAAATCACTATTTTTAGACAGATAAACCAATCACACATTTATAGACAATAACTTATTAAATTTAGCGTCAGAATAATATCACTGCGATTATTTACCCCACAAGTGCGATGCAATTACCCTAATTCTTAGTAAATGTATGCTGTTAAATGATTAACCATAAGAGATACAAGATTGAAAATAGGTACACATCATTTTCGAAATGATATCTTAGGATGGTATAAGTATGGAGCTTCTTCCTGAATTGGTTCTTATGTTAGATCAAAGTTTGCAGGAAAGTGAGATGGAATAGTAGAATACCCTAGACGATGATAGGATTTAGTGAAAAATGATTAAATTGGAATTATAAGTAGCTACTTTACTTGCTTTGATGCTCTCAATAGGCAAGACTGTTATTATGTACATGAATCTACAAATTAACTCTTTAGCTGAGGATTTTCAAATTCATTTCAATGTTAGAATGGAGAGAAATTCTTTAGCAATTTCAAATATATATATTTTTGAAAATGAAAATACTGGACTTATTAAGTATTTTGCTTATAATTATACTTCAATTAGTAATATGGATCAAAGTTTGGTACTCCAGTTCTATCCAAATTAAATTGGCTATTTAACTAACAATATAGGTTTTACTGTAAGCATGTTAAGATACCTAAACTCATCATTCTTATCTTACCCAAACTTATAAAGTATGCTATGTAATATCTCATCAATATTTGATACACCAAAATAAAAAATTATTTAAAAAAATCTGTAATATACTGGGTGGCACGAAAGAAATGAAACCCATTTTCAAATTTTACTCACTCTCATCAAGATTTTGGCTACAAGTTACAAGCCATGACCCACTTTGAAAAATTCTGCTCGCCAACAAATGAATTTTGGAGGATAAATACTTCGTTTTATAAAATTTGCATCAATTCAATCTTAATATTTTGAAATCAGCAAAACTTCGGAGTTAGGTAATCAATTCATCAGTAAAGTCCTAATTTTCAAAAGTGGGCCAAATACTGTGGAGCAAATACTGCCTATTTGCCTAAGTAAGCTGTTATGCAGTGGTGTGAGCACTATTGGCTGGTAGCTATTACCAGCCATATTTTATTGTATTTTGAACTTTTTGCAAGACACTGACAAACAGCACCATAGATTATTTTCTAGTAGCCAATACTTCAACAACATACTACTTAGGTATATATGTTCTACTTAACAAAATATATCTTTAATTAAACTAATCACTGTAATCTAGATTTTACAATAAAAATAATAATAAATAACAAATAACAGATTCAAACATACTTCAAAAAGTCAATAATCAATAGTTTGGAAGGTTAATTCTCCCAATTAGGTTGGTTTTATTTTTATTTTTTGTACTTAAGTATTTTTATTTTAGGGTGTAGCTACTATAAGCTTAATATTTTAATAAAATTAAATTAATGGAAACTTCATAATAGAGAGTATTTAGTCTGTAAAATTAACTTGTTGGACTAAATAATTTTTGATAGTGGTTTTCAGACTATTATTTATAGCAATATATGCTTAAAAGAATAATTAGTTCAAATTTTAGCACAAATGAATATTTGAAATTAAATGTTGAATTATCAATATAACAACAAACTGTTGGTCATAACCCAGTATGTAATTGGTGCACAAGAACCCACTTGCATTTTCAAAAAGCTGAAAAAAATCCAATAGCTTATTTCCAATTTAATTAAAAGTAAACAATAATTAATGACAAACATAAGCATTAATAGTAAGCATAAGAATTAATAGCTAGAAATCCACCGACGTTGCTGGAATATTATTTTCAAAGGGGAAAAACTATATTTAACTGTGAAAGAAACAAAAAAGTGTCTAGGTAAGTAGCTAGGTTAAAACTTAAAGTAAATAATAACTAATATCCTAAGTCTACACTGCAAGAACTGGTAAAGTGTTCAAGAAATCCTCTATTTTGCTTTCTGTTCTCAGTAAATTGTAAAATACATGTAAATATAAGAAAATTAAACATTGTAAGTACAGAAAATGTTGAAAAATTCCCATACTATCATACTCTTGGTCTATGTAGTTGGTAATCAATTTTAGCTAATGCCCATCAGTCTTAACTATTCTTCAAAGGCTGGAGAAAAGACCAAGATATTATGGTAACAAGTTGATAGAATCTGCCCGCATCTCAGTCTGCAAAATATAGGACATTCTCAACATTTCCTATGACAACAATCCTTAATATGAATTAATAATCGTATCCCCCTATACTAATTATATTTAGCTACATGTATTTTTACTATTTAACATTATTAAGCCGAGAACAAGTAGCAAAATAAGAGGTAAAGATTTCTTGGAGAACAGTTTATCAGTTCGTACAGTCTAGGAATCTGTAAATATAGGAGAAAATTAGAGATTGTTCACACAGAATTTCAGAAAATCTTAAAAATGTCCCATTTTCTGCTAGCTGACTGGGAATCTGCTGATAAGCTGAGCTAAATAGCATGAGCTCAACTTCACATCAAATTAGAATATCTGAAAGTCAGGAGACACTAAAGTCACTGAAAGAAGCTACATTATGCAGAATGGGCTAGGATATCTGAAATTTTTGAGTTATAAATAACAGCCTCAACTCTGCTTAGATATTGATATTAGCCGTATTAGGTACATAAATTTATAATACCAAGTAGTTTTTTTTATAAAATTACAGATAGTGCCTAGAAACCTACCTATATAATTTAGCTACGCTATGAATATTTAATAATGAAACAAGAAACAGATAATTGGATACTACTCATCCTGAGTCATCCAGTCTGCAAAGCGCATTCATATCCCCGAAGACCTTTGGAGACAAATTTTGAGGGAAAATAATTAATTTTCCTAATCAATTCCAATGATTACATGTATTTGTGTTTTTATTGGAGACATTTTGCAAAAGTCTGGTCATTTTTGAGACAGATTTGAAAATTTTGAGACAGATTTACCACACTTTACAGACTGGTTACTCATACACTCATACTAGGTCCTACCTACTCCACTAACTCCAGCTCCAGGTAAAATAGTAATGTTCATAAACTCTCTAGCTATTTGTCCCTTCAAGATTTAAGCTCCAGCCTCCAGGTAATAAAGCATGTCCAAACTGAGGCGAACTCGCCATTTTAATGGCGAGTTTGTGCCAGACTTATAGTTATTTTGAGCCCTTCAATTGCAAATTAAGAGAAATACCTATTTTTCTCTTATGTTACACTACATTTAAAATGTTATTTTGGGGAGATTTTTTGATAATTTGGTCATTTTGGAGAGAAATTTGGTAATTTTTGAAGAGAAACGCAGAGACAAATGGAGAGTTTATGGAACAAAGAGATATACTATTTTACTTTGGTCTTAAGCTAACCTGAGCTAGGCTCAATTGTCATAAATTCTATCCTAAAAAACATTGTATGATTGTACTAATTGTAGGACTACCTAGAGGCAAGAATAACTAGTAGAATTGTCTCTACTGTCGTCTGTCTGAACCAGACTGTATTTTATGGAAAATACCACCAACATTTAGGTGGAATTTTGCTCTTTTGAAAATAAAATTCTAGCAAAGTCAGTGGATTTCTAGCTGTTGCTGCTCTTTATTCCTACCTAAGTAACCATTAATTTTCACTTTTTAGTGGAAAATCAGCCAAATTTTTGGAAATTGTTGATGTATTTTTTTTAACTTTCAGAAAAAGTCAGTGGAATTTTGTGCACCAAATACAGACTGATAAGTTCTTAATTTGCTCAAAATAATTGTCATTAACTGAATTTAACTCACAAATAAAATAGCAAGAATGGACATACAAGTCATCCATATTTCAGAGGCTGGTAAATTGTAAGCCAATTTGGCTCATTTTTCTTTTTAGAAGATTTCCAGCCAAAATTAACATTGGAAGTTGGAACATAGGAATTAATTTATAATTTTAAGCCAATTAGGAATAGGTATCTGATTTTTACCTTTTGAAATATAAGCCAATTAATCGGCTTTAACTGACATAGCTACTCTGTGACATGGATGGACATAAGTTTTAATAGGTACTAGCCAGTGAGCCACTAGGTAGTTAGTACCTGGGGGCTGGACTGGGGTTTATATAAAAGTTTATTAACTGGCCGGGTCCCGGGCTGGGGCCGGCATTCTGTATTTGGTGCACAAAATTCCACTGACTTTTTGAAAAAGCTGAAAAAATCCACCATAAATTTCCAGTAATTTGGCTAATCCACCAACATTTTAGTGATTTTACCCATTTTTCCACCGAAAATTAATGATAATATAGGAATAAATAGCTAAAAATCCACCGACTTTGCTGGAATATTATTTTTAAAAGGGAAGACCATGAAATACAGACCAGACTCGTAACTGGGTCCTACTCCTACTGAACTAGTGTCTCTCAATTTAACTACATAGAGTCTAGAGAGCTCAGAGAGGCAGGTAACCTATATACATAGTACATACTAGCCATGTTTTAGAGTAGGTTAAAGTAGGTTAAAGAGTTAAAGCCAATTAATTGTCTTAGATTTCAAAAGGTCATTACTCTGATAAAGTAGGTATACCTACCTAATTGGCATACAATTTTGAATTATTTCTTATGTTCCTATGTCAATTTTGGCTTGAAATCTACAAAATGAGCCAAATTGGCTTAGCTCAGAATTTTTGTGAAATTTATTGGCTCAAAAATTGGCTTAGGTACCTACAATTTTCCAGCCTCTGAAACATGACATAATAGCTACGGTGCTACCTATATACCTACCTAATATTTTGTAATTTTAGGTTTTAAGCCATACCTAAGTAGTACTTCAGGATATAAAACAAATTAAACTACCAATCTTGCTACCTAATTGCTACCCCAGGTACATTTTCAAACTCAAAATATCAAGAGACGAGTGACGACTTACCTGATGAAGAGGTTTTGTTATACAAACATATTTTGAGCGGATTCTCAATGTTAATAATAAGTTTTTGGACCTAGATTTACAATTTAAACTAGGTATAGGTATTTCTAATTTCAAATCTCTACAGTGTTACAGATCTAAAGCACAATAGAATGGTCTTGAAATTCGTGCCGAATTAGGCGGTAACAAAAGGGTTGACAAACAAAAGCTAAGCGTAATGATTGGTATACAGTTTCGAACCCTTTATAAAAACTTTTTGTAGATTCCAGTATCTTCAAACAGATTTAATTGTTTGAGAAATAGTTCGGCTAAGTGTTTTATACTATATATAGATTCACAGCATAAGCTGTATCTACTCCAAATATATTTCAAGGAACTGAATGAGTTTATTAATAAATACATAGGTAGTTTTAAAATTAATAAAAATATTATTTTTTATACCTAATGGTTTTTTGATATTCCTGATTCAATTTACGTACTTTTCATCGAATGAATCATTCTTTCCGGACAAAACCTATACTTTATTATTACGTGAAAAGTTATTACGATTCATTATCCATAATTATTGTATATATACACTCCCATAAATAACATTGCAAAAATTAGCTATATATATACTTCGTTTTCTATGCCTGCGCTTCGTTTTCTATGCAATGAGATGCGGTTAAGAGACTCTTGTTTGCCGCTAACTCCAACCGTTTTACGTGAGTGTTAAGCGCTTAGCACATCAAAATTGTACCGTTTTCACTGGTGCTAAGCGCTTAAGAGACTTTACCTTGAGCAACCCGATTTTTGCGGTTAAGAGACTTTGGCTTGTGGCCCTTCATATGATCAATCTACAGCAAGGGATCTATCTACAGCAAAGGATCTATTTACAGCAAAGGATCTATATACAGCAAAGGATCTATCTACAGTAAAAGAGCTATCTACAGCAAAGTGATCTATCTACAGTAAGGGATTTATCTACAACAAAGAGCTATCAACACCAAAAGATCTCTCTACTGCGCAGGATCTGTCAACAGCAAATGATCTTTCTACAGCAAAGGATGTATTTACAGCAGAAGATCTTTCTAAAGCAGAGGATCATTCTACAGCAATGGATCTATCTACAGCAAAGGATCTATTTTCAGCAAGGGATCTATTTACAGTATTGGATATATCTACAGCAGAGGTTTTATCTACAGTAAAGAATCTATCTACAGAAAAGGATCTATCTACAGCAAAGGATCTATCTACAGCAAAGGATCTATCTACAGTAAAGGATCTATCTACTACAAGAGATCTGTCTACAGTAAAGGATCTATTTACAGCAAAGGATATATCTACAGCAAAGGATCTTTCTACAGCAAAGGATCTATCTACAGCAAAGGATCTATCAGAAGTAAAGGCTCTATCTACAGCAAAGGAGCTATCTACAACAAACGATTTATCTACAGCAAAGGATCTATCTACTGCAAAGGATCCAACTACAACAAAGGATCTATCTACAGTAAAGGATCTATATACTGCAAAGGATCTTTCTGAAGCAAAGGATTTATCTTCAACAAAGAATTTATCTACAGCAAGAGTCTATGTTCAGCAAAGAATCTATTTACAGCAAAGGATCTATCTACAGCAAAGGATCTATCTACAGTAAAGGAACTATAAACAGCAAAGGAAATATCTACAGCAAAAGATCTATCTACACTAAAGGATCTATCTACATCATATGATCAATCTACAGCAAGGGATCTATCTACAGCAAAGGATCTATTTACAGCAAAGGATCTATATACAGCAAAGGATCTATCTATAGTAAAGGATCTATTTATAACCAAGGATCTATCTACAGCAAAAAGGATTTATCTACAGCAAAGGATCTAATTACAGCGAAGAATCTATCTACAACAAATGATTTATCTACAGCAAAGGATCTATCTACAGTATAGGATCTATCTACTGCAAAGATCTGTCTACAGCAAATAATCTATCTACAGCGAAGGATCTATCTACAGCGAAGTATCTATCTACAACAAAGAATTTATATACAACAAAGAATCTATCAACAGTAAAGGATCTATCTACAGCAAAGGATCTATCAGCAGCAAAGGATCTATCTACAGCAAAGGATCTATCTACAGCAAAGGATCTATCTACAGTATAGGATCTTTCTACAGCAAAGGATCTATCTACAACAAACGATTTATCGACAGCAAATGATCTATCTACAGCAAAGGATCAATCTACAGCAAAGGATCTATCTACAGTAAAGGATCTATATACTGCAAAGGATATGTCTACAGCAAAGGATCTATCTACAACAAAGAATTTATCTACAGCAAGAATCTATTTTCAGCATAGGTTTTATCTACAGTAAAGAATCTATCTACAGAAAAGGATCTATCTACAGCAAAGGATCTATCTACATTACGTGATCTATTTACAGCAAACGATATCTACAGCAGAGTTTCTATCTACAGTTAAGGATCTATCTACAAAAAAGTATCAATCTACAGAAATGGATCTATCTTCAGCAGAGAATCTATCTACAACAAAGAATCTTTCTACAGCAATTGATCAATCTAAGTCAATGGATCTAGCTATGGCAAATGATCAATCTACAGCAAAGAATCAATTTACATCAAAGGATCTATCTACAGTAAAGTAACTATGAACAGCAATGGATCAATCTACAGCAATAGTCTATTTACAGCAAAAATTCTATCTACAGCAAAGGATCTATCTGCAGCAAGGTATTTATCTTCAGCAAAAGATCTATCTTCAGCAAAGATTCTATCTAAAGGATCTATCTACAACAAAGGGTCTATTTACAGCAGAGGATCTTTATACAGCAAAGGATCTATCTACAACAAAGGATCTGTCAACAGCAAATGATCTTTCTACAGCAAAGGATGTATTTAAAGCAGAAGATCTTTCTAGAGCAGAGGATCATTCTACAGCAATGGATCTATCTACAGCAAAGGACCTATCTTCAGCAAGGGATCTATTTACAGTATTGGATATATCTACAGCAGAGGTTTTATCTACAGTAAAGGATCTATCTTCTACAAAAGATCTGTCTACAATAAAGGATCTATTTACAGCAAAGGATATATCTACAGCAAAGGATCTTTCTACAGCAAAGGATCTATCTACAGCAAAGGATCTATCAGAAGTAAAGGCTCTATCTACAGCAAAGCAGTTATCTACAACAAACGATTTATCTACAGCAAAGGATCTATCTACTGCAAAGGATCCAACTACAACAAAGGATCTATCTACAGTAAAGGATCTATATACTGCAAAGGATCTTTCTGAAGCAAAGGATTTATCTTCAACAAAGAATTTATCTACAGCAAGAATCTATGTTCAGCAAAGAATCTATTTACAGCAAAGGATCTATCTACAGCAAAGGATCAATCTACAGCAAAGAATCAATCTACAGCAAAGGATCTATCTACAGTAAAGGAACTATAAACAGCAAAGGATATATCTACTGCAAAAGATCTATCTACAGTAAAGGATCTATCTACATAATATGATCAATCTACAGCAAGGGATCTATCTACAGCAAAGGATCTATTTACAGCAAAGGATCTATATACAGCAAAGGATCTATCTACAGTAAAGGATCTATTTATAACCAAGGATCTATCTACAGCAAAAAGGATTTATCTACAGCAAAGGATCTATCTACAGCAACAGATCTATTTACAGCGGAGGATCTTTCTACAGAAAAGGATCTACTACAGCAAAGGATCTATCTACAGCGAAGGATCTATCTACAGTAAGGGATTTATCTACAACAAAGAGCTATCAACACCAAAAGATCTCTCTACTGCGCAGGATCTGTCAACAGCAAATGATCTTTCTACAGCAAAGGATGTATTTACAGCAGAAGATCTTTCTAAAGCAGAGGATCATTCTACAGCAATGGATCTATCTACAGCAAAGGATCTATTTTCAGCAAGGGATCTATTTACAGTATTGGATATATCTACAGCAGAGGTTTTATCTACAGTAAAGAATCTATCTACAGAAAAGGATCTATCTACAGCAAAGGATCTATCTACAGTAAAGGATCTATCTACTACAAGAGATCTGTCTACAGTAAAGGATCTATTTACAGCAAAGGATATATCTACAGCAAAGGATCTTTCTACAGCAAAGGATCTATCTACAGCAAAGGATCTATCAGAAGTAAAGGCTCTATCTACAGCAAAGGAGCTATCTACAACAAACGATTTATCTACAGCAAAGGATCTATCTACTGCAAAGGATCCAACTACAACAAAGGATCTATCTACAGTTAAGGATCTATATACTGCAAAGGATCTTTCTGAAGCAAAGGATTTATCTTCAACAAAGAATTTATCTACAGCAAGAATCTATGTTCAGCAAAGAATCTATTTACAGCAAAGGATCTATCTACAGCAAAGGATCTATCTACAGTAAAGGAACTATAAACAGCAAAGGATATATCTACAGCAAAAGATCTATCTACAGTAAAGGATCTATCTACATCATATGATCAATCTACAGCAAGGGATCTATCTACAGCAAAGGATCTATTTACAGCAAAGGATCTATATACAGCAAAGGATCTATCTACAGTAAAGGATCTATTTATAACCAAGGATCTATCTACAGCAAAAAGGATTTATCTACAGCAAAGGATCTAATTACAGCGAAGGATCTATCTACAACAAATGATTTATCTACAGCAAAGGATCTATCTACATTACGTGATCTATTTACAGCAAACGATATCTACAGCAGAGTTTCTATCTACAGTTAAGGATCTATCTACAAAAAAGTATCAATCTACAGAAATGGATCTATCTTCAGCAGAGAATCTATCTACAACAAAGGATCCTTCTACAGCAATTGATCTATCTAAGTCAATGGATCTAGCTATGGCAAAAGATTTATCTACAGTAAAGGATCTATCTACAGCGAAGGATCTATCTACAGCAAAGGTTCTATCTACAACAAAGAATCTATATACAGAAAAGAATCTATCTACAGCGAAGGATCTATTTACAGCAAAGGATCTATCTACAGCAAAAGATCTATCTACAGCAAAGGATCTATCTACAGTAAAGGATCTATTTACAGCAAAGTATCTATCTACAACAAACAATTTATCTACAGCAAAAGATCTATCTACAGCTAAGGATCCATCTACATCAAAGGATCTGTCTTCAGTAAAGGATCTATATACTGTAAAGATCTGTCTACAGCAAAGAATCTATCTACAGCAAATGATCTATCTACAGCAAAGGATATATCTACAGCAAAGTATCTATATAAAGCAAAAGATCTTTCTACAACAGAGGATCTTTCTACATTAAAGGTTTCTATCTACAGCAAATGATCTATCTACAGCAATGAATCTATCTACACCAAAGGATCTTTCAACAGCGAAAGATCTGTCAACAGCGAAGGATCTATCTACAGCAAAGGATCTATTTACAGCAGAAGATCTTTCTACAGAAAATAATCTATCTGCAGCGAAGAATTTATCTACAGCAAAGGATCTTTCTTCAGCAAAGGATCTATCTACGGCGAGGGATCTATCTACGGCAAAGGATTTATTTATATATCTACAGCAAAGATCTACAGCTAAAGATCCATCTACAGCAAAGGATCTATCTACAGTATAGGATCTATCTACTGCAAAGATCTGTCTACAGCAAATAATCTATCTACAGCGAAGGATCTATCTACAGCGAAGTATCTATCTACAACAAAGAATTTATATACAACAAAGAATCTATCTACAGTAAAGGATCTATCTACAGCAAAGGATCTATCAGCAGCAAAGGATCTATCTACAGCAAAGGATCTATCTACAGCAAAGGATCTATCTACAGTATAGGATCTTTCTACAGCAAAGGATCTATCTACAACAAACGATTTATCTACAGCAAATGATCTATCTACAGCAAAGGATCAATCTACAGCAAAGGATCTATCTACAACAAAGAATTTATCTACAGCAAGAATCTATGTTCAGCATAGGTTTTATCTACAGTAAAGAATCTATCTACAGAAAAGGATCTATCTACAGCAAAGGATCTATCTACATTACGTGATCTATTTACAGCAAACGATATCTACAGCAGAGTTTCTATCTACAGTTAAGGATCTATCTACAAAAAAGTATCAATCTACAGAAATGGATCTATCTTCAGCAGAGAATCTATCTACAACAAAGGATCTTTCTACAGCAATTGATCTATCTAAGTTAATGGATCTAGCTATGGCAAAAGATCTATCTACAGTAAAGGATCTATCTACAGCGAAGGATCTATCTATAGCAAAGGTTCTATCTACAACAAAGAATCTATATACAGAAAAGAATCTATCTACAGTAAAGGATCTATCTACAGCGAAGGATCTATTTACAGCAAAGGATCTATCTACAGCAAAAGATCTATCTACAGCAAAGGATCTATCTACAGTAAAGGATCTATTTACAGCAAAGTATCTATCTACAACAAACAATTTATCTACAGCAAAAGATCTATCTACAGCTAAAGATCCATCTACAGCAAAGGATCTATCTACAGTATAGGATCTATCTACTGCAAAGATCTGTCTACAGCAAATAATCTATCTACAGCGAAGGATCTATCTACAGCGAAGTATCTATCTACAACAAAGAATTTATATACAACAAAGAATCTATCTACAGTAAAGGATCTATCTACAGCAAAGGATCTATCAGCAGCAAAGGATCTATCTACAGCTAAGGATCTATCTACAGCAAAGGATCTATCTACAACAAACGATTTATCTACAGAAAAGGATCTATCTACAGCAAAGGATCAATCTACAGCAAAGGATCTATCTACAGTAAAGGATCTATATACTGCAAATGATATGTCTACAGCAAAGGATCTATCTACAACAAAGAATTTATCTACAGCAAGAATCTATGTTCAGCATAGGTTTTATCTACAGTAAAGAATCTATCTACAGAAAAGGATCTATCAACAGCAAGGGATCAATCTACAGAAAAGGATCTATCTACAGCAAAGGATGTATATACAGCAAAGGATCTATAATACAGTAAAGAATCTATCTACAGTAAGGAATCTATCTACAATAAGGAATCTATCTACAGTAAGGAATCTATCTACAGTAAGGAATCTATCTACAAAAAAGGATCTATCTACAGAAAAGGATCTATCTACAGCAGAGAATCTATCTACAACAAAGGATCTATCTACAGGAAATGATCTATCTAAGTCAATGGATCTAGCTATGGCAAAAGATCTATCTACAGCAAAGGATCTATCTACACCGAAGGATCTATCTACAGCAAAGGTTCTATCTACAGCAAAGGATCTATCTACAGCAAAGGATCTACATTCAGTAAATGATCTATCTCCACTAAGGGATCAATCTACAGCAAGGGGTCCATCTACAGCAAGGGGTCCATCTACAGCATGGGATCCTTCTAGAGCATAGGATCTATCAACAGTAAAGGATCTATCTACAGCAAAGGATCTATCTACAACAAACGATCTATCTACAGCAATGATCTATCTACAGCAAAAGATCTATCTAACGCAAAGGATCAATCTACAGTAAAGTATCTATCTACTGCAAAAGATCTATCTACTGCAAAGGATCTATTTACAACAAAGGATCTATCTACAGCAATGAATCAATCTACAGCAAAGGATCTATCTTCAGCAAAGAATCTATTTACAGCAAAGGATCTATCTACAACAAACGATCTATCTACAGCAATGATCTATCTACAGCAAAGGATCTATCTACAGCAAAGGATCTATCTACAGTATAGTATCTATATACTGCAAAGGATCTATCTACTGCAGAGGATCTATCTTCAGCAAAAGATCTATCTACAGCAATGAATCAATCTACAGCAAAGGATCTATCTTCAGCAAAGAATCTATCTACAGCAAAGGATCTATCTACAGCAAAGGATCTATCTACAGCAAAGGATCCATCTACAGCAAAGGATCTATCTACATCAAAATATCTATATACAGCAAAAGATCTACTTACAGCGGAAGATATTTATACAGCAAAGGATCTACTACAGCATAGGATCTATCTACAGCAAAGGATCTATTTACAGCAAAGGATCTATCTACAGTAAAAAATTTATCAACAGCAATGGATCTATCTACAGTAAGGGATCTATTTACAGCGAAGGATCAATCTTCAGCAAAAAATCTATCTATAGCAAAGGATACATTTACATCAAAAGATCTAAGTACATCAAAGGATCTATCTACAGAAAATGATCTATCTAAAAAAAAGGATCTATCAACAGTAAAGGATCTATCTTCAGAAAAGGATCAATCTACAGAAAAGGATCTATCTACAGCAAAGGATCTATCTACAGCAAAGGATCTATCTACAGTAAGGAATCTATCTACAGTAAGGAATATATCTACAGTAAAGAATCTATCTACAGCAAAGGATCTTTCTACAGTAAAGATCTATCTACAGCAAAGGATCTATATACAGCAGAGGTTCTTTCTATAGCAAAGGATCTTTCTAAAGCAAATGATCAATCTACAGCAAAGGATCCATCTACAGCAAAGGATCTATCTACAGCAAAGGATCTATCTACAGCAACAGATCTATTAACAGCGGAGGATCTTTCTACAGAAAAGGATCTACTACAGCAAAGGATCTATCTACAGCGAAGGATCTATCCACAGCAAAAGATCTATCTACATCAAAGGATCTATCTACAGTAAGGGATCTATCCACTGCAAAAGATCAATCTACAACAAAGAATTTATCTACAGCAAGAATCTATGTTCAGCATAGGTTTTATCTACAGTAAAGAATCTATCTACAGAAAAGGATCTATCTACAGCAAAGGATCTATCTACATTACGTGATCTATTTACAGCAAACGATATCTACAGCAGAGTTTCTATCTACAGTTAAGGATCTATCTACAAAAAAGTATCAATCTACAGAAATGGATCTATCTTCAGCAGAGAATCTATCTACAACAAAGGATCTTTCTACAGCAATTGATCTATCTAAGTCAATGGATCTAGCTATGGCAAAAGATCTATCTACAGTAAAGGATCTATCTACAGCGAAGGATCTATCTATAGCAAAGGTTCTATCTACAACAAAGAATCTATATACAGAAAATAATCTATCTACAGTAAAGGATCTATCTACAGCGAAGGATCTATTTACAGCAAAGGATCTATCTACAGCAAAAGATCTATCTACAGCAAAGGATCTATCTACAGTAAAGGATCTATTTACAGCAAAGTATCTATCTACAACAAACAATTTATCTACAGCAAAAGATCTATCTACAGCTAAAGATCCATCTACAGCAAAGGATCTATCTACAGTATAGGATCTATCTACTGCAAAGATCTGTCTACAGCAAATAATCTATCTACAGCGAAGGATCTATCTACAGCGAAGTATCTATCTACAACAAAGAATTTATATACAACAAAGAATCTATCTACAGTAAAGGATCTATCTACAGCAAAGGATCTATCAGCAGCAAAGGATCTATCTACAGCTAAGGATCTATCTACAGCAAAGGATCTATCTACAACAAACGATTTATCTACAGAAAAGGATCTATCTACAGCAAAGGATCAATCTACAGCAAAGGATCTATCTACAGTAAAGGATCTATATACTGCAAATGATATGTCTACAGCAAAGGATCTATCTACAACAAAGAATTTATCTACAGCAAGAATCTATGTTCATCATAGGTTTTATCTACAGTAAAGAATCTATCTACAGAAAAGGATCTATCAACAGCAAGGGATCAATCTACAGAAAAAGATCTATCTACAGCAAAGGATGTATATACAGCAAAGGATCTATAATACAGTAAAGAATCTATCTACAGTAAGGAATCTATCTACAATAAGGAATCTATCTACAGTAAGGAATCTATCTACAGCAAAGGATCTATCTACAGCAAAGGATCTATCTACAGCAAAGATCTATCTACAACAAAAATTCTATATATAACAGAGGTACTTTCTATAGCAGAGGTTCTTTCTACAGCGAATGATCTATCTACAGTAAATGATCCATCTACAGCAAAGGATCTCTCTACAGCAAATGATCTCTCTACGTCAAGGGATCTATCTACGGCAAAGAATCTATCGACAGCAAAGGATCTATCTACAGCAAAGGATCTATCTAAAGCAGAAGTTCTATCTATAGCAAAGGATCTATCTACAGTAAAGGATCTATCAACAGCAAAGAATCTATCTACAGCAAAGGATCTATCTACAAAAAAGGATCTATCTACAGAAAAGGATCTATCAACAGCAGAGAATCTATCTACAACAAAGGATCTATCTACAGGAAATGATCTATCTAAGTCAATGGATCTAGCTATGACAAAAGATCTATCTACAGCAAAGGATCTATCTACACCGAAGGATCTATCTACAGCAAAGGTTCTATCTACAGCAAAGGATCTATCTACAGCAAAGGATCTACATTCAGTAAATGATCTATCTCCACTAAGGGATCAATCTACAGCAAGGGGTCCATCTACAGCAAGGGGTCCATCTACAGCATGGGATCCTTCTAGAGCATAGGATCTATCAACAGTAAAGGATCTATCTACAGCAAAGGATCTATCTACAACAAACGATCTATCTACAGCAATGATCTATCTACAGCAAAAGATCTATCTAACGCAAAGGATCAATCTACAGTAAAGTATCTATCTACTGCAAAAGATCTATCTACTGCAAAGGATCTATTTACAACAAAGGATCTATCTACAGCAATGAATCAATCTACAGCAAAGGATCTATCTTCAGCAAAGAATCTATTTACAGCAAAGGATCTATCTACAACAAACGATCTATCTACAGCAATGATCTATCTACAGCAAAGGATCTATCTACAGCAAAGGATCTATCTACAGTATAGTATCTATATACTGCAAAGGATCTATCTACTGCAGAGGATCTATCTTCAGCAAAAGATCTATCTACAGCAATGAATCAATCTACAGCAAAGGATCTATCTTCAGCAAAGAATCTATCTACAGCAAAGGATCTATCTACAGCAAAGGATCTATCTACAGCAAAGGATCCATCTACAGCAAAGGATCTATCTACATCAAAATATCTATATACAGCAAAAGATCTACTTACAGCGGAAGATATTTATACAGCAAAGGATCTACTACAGCATAGGATCTATCTACAGCAAAGGATCTATTTACAGCAAAGGATCTATCTACAGTAAAAAATTTATCAACAGCAATGGATCTATCTACAGTAAGGGATCTATTTACAGCGAAGGATCAATCTTCAGCAAAAAATCTATCTATAGCAAAGGATACATTTACATCAAAAGATCTATGTACATCAAAGGATCTATCTACAGAAAATGATCTATCTAAAAAAAAGGATCTATCAACAGTAAAGGATTTATCTTCAGAAAAGGATCAATCTACAGAAAAGGATCTATCTACAGCAAAGGATCTATCTACAGCAAAGGATCTATCTACAGTAAGGAATCTATCTACAGTAAGGAATATATCTACAGTAAAGAATCTATATACAGCAAAGGATCTTTCTACAGTAAAGATCTATCTACAGCAAAGGATCTATATACAGCAGAGGTTCTTTCTATAGCAAAGGATCTTTCTAAAGCAAATGATCAATCTACAGCAAAGGATCCATCTACAGCAAAGGATCTATCTACAGCAAAGGATCTATCTACAGCAACAGATCTATTAACAGCGGAGGATCTTTCTACAGAAAAGGATCTACTACAGCAAAGGATCTATCTACAGCGAAGGATCTATCCACAGCAAAAAATCTATCTACATCAAAGGATCTATCTACAGTAAGGGATCTATCTACTGCAAAAGATCAATCTACAGCAAAGAATCAATCTACATCTAAGGATCTATCTACAGTAAAGTAACTATGAACAGCAATGGATCAATCTACAGCAATAGTCTATTTACAGCAAAAATTCTATCTACAGCAAAGGATCTATCTACAGCAAGGTATTCATCTTCAGCAAAAGATCTATCTTCAGCAAAGATTCTATCTAAAGGATCTATCTACAACAAAGGGTATATTTACAGCAGAGGATCTTTATACAGCAAAGGATCTATCTACAACAAAGGAGCTATCTACAGCAAAGTGATCTATCTACAGTAAGGGATTTATCTAAAACAAAGAGCTATCAACACCAAAAGATCTCTCTACTGCGCAGGATCTGTCAACAGCAAATGATCTTTCTACAGCAAAGGATGTATTTACAGCAGAAGATCTTTCTAAAGCAGAGGATCATTCTACAGCAATGGATCTATCTACAACAAAGGATCTATCTACAACAAACGATCTATCTACAGCAATGATCTATCTACAGCAAAGGATCTATCTACAGCAAAGGATCTATCTACAGTAAAGTATCTATCTACTGCAAAAGATCTATCTACTGCAAAGGATCTATGTACAGCAAAGGATCTATCTACAGCAATGAATCAATCTACAGCAAAGGATCTATCTTCAGCAAAGAATCTATTTACAGCATAGGATCTATCTACAACAAACGATCTATCTATAGCAATGATCTATCTACAGCAAAGGATCTATCTACAGCAAAGGATCTATCTACAGCAAAGGATCTATCTACAGTATAGTATCTATATACTGCAAAGGATCTATCTACTGCAGAGGATCTATCTTCTGCAAAAGATCTATCTACAGATATGAATCAATCTACAGCAAAGGATCTATCTTCAGCAAAGAATCTATCTACAGCAAAAGATCTATCTACAGCAAAGGATCTATCTACAGCAAAGGATCCATCTACAGCAAAGGATCTATCTACATCAAAAGATCTATATACAGCAAAGGATCTATTTACAGCGGAGGATATTTATACAGCAAAGGATCTACTACAGCATAGGATCTTTCTAAAGCAAAGGATCTATTTACAGCAAAGGATCTATCTACAGCAAAAAATTTATCTACAGCAAAGGACCTATCTACAGCTAAGGATCCATCTACAGCAAAGGATCTATCTACAGTAAAGGATCTATCTACTGCAAAGATCTGTCTACAGCAAATAATCTATCTACAGCGAAGGATCTATCTACAGCAAAGTATCTATCTACAACAAAGAATTTATATACAACAAAGAATCTATCTACAGTAAAGGATCTATCTACAGCAAAGGATCTATCTGCAGCAAAGGATCTATCTACAGCAAAGGATCTATCTACAGCAAAGGATCTATCTACAGTATAGGATCTTTCTACAGCAAAGGATCTATCTACAACAAACAATTTATCTACAGCAAAGGATCTACAGCAAAGGATCTATCTACAGTAAAGGATCTATATACTGCAAAGGATATGTGTACAGCAAAGGATCTATCTACAACAAAGAATTTATCTACAGCAAGAATCTATGTTCAGCAAAGACTCTATTTACAGCAAAGGATCTATCTACAGCAAAGGATCAATCTACAGCAAAGAATCAATCTACAGCAAAGGATCTATCTACAGTAAAGGAACTATAAACAGCAAAGGATATATCTACTGCAAAAGATTTATCTACAGTAAAGGATCTATCTACATCATATGATCAATCTACAGCAAGGGATCTATCTACAGCAAAGGATCTATTTACAGCAAAGGATCTATATACAGCAAAGGATCTATCTACAGTAAAGGATCTATTTATAACCAAGGATCTATCTACAGCAAAAAGGATTTATCTACAGCAAAGGATCTAATTACAGCGAAGGATCTATCTACAGCAAATGATTTATCTACAGCAAAGGATCTATCTACATTACGTGATCTATTTACAGCAAACGATATCTACAGCAGAGTTTCTATCTACAGTAATGGATCTATCTACAATAAAGGATCTTTCTACAGCAAATGGTCTATCTAAGTCAATGGATCTAGCTATGGCAAAAGATCTATCTACAACAAAGGATCTATCTACAGCGAAGGATCTATCTAGAGCAAAGGTTCTATCTACAGCAAAGTATCTATCTACAGCAATGGCTCTATCTACAGTAAGGGATCTACTAACAGCGAAGGATCAATCTTCAGCAAATAATCTATCTACAGCAAAAGATCTATCTACAGCAAAGGATCTATCTACAGCAAAGGATCCATCTACAGCAAAGGATCTATCTACATCAAAAGATCTATATACAGCAAAGGATCTATTTACAGCGGAGGATATTTATACAGCAAAGGATCTACTACAGCATAGGATCTTTCTAAAGCAAAGGATCTATTTACAGCAAAGGATCTATCTACAGCAAAAAATTTATCTACAGCAAAGGACCTATCTACAGCTAAGGATCCATCTACAGCAAAGGATCTATCTACAGTAAAGGATCTATCTACTGCAAAGATCTGTCTACAGCAAATAATCTATCTACAGCGAAGGATCTATCTACAGCAAAGTATCTATCTACAACAAAGAATTTATATACAACAAAGAATCTATCTACAGTAAAGGATCTATCTACAGCAAAGGATCTATCTGCAGCAAAGGATCTATCTACAGCAAAGGATCTATCTACAGCAAAGGATCTATCTACAGTATAGGATCTTTCTACAGCAAAGGATCTATCTACAACAAACAATTTATCTACAGCAAAGGATCTATCTACAGCAAAGGATCCATCTACAGCAAAGGATCTATCTACAGTAAAGGATCTATATACTGCAAAGGATATGTGTACAGCAAAGGATCTATCTACAACAAAGAATTTATCTACAGCAAGAATCTATGTTCAGCAAAGACTCTATTTACAGCAAAGGATCTATCTACAGCAAAGGATCAATCTACAGCAAAGAATCAATCTACAGCAAAGGATCTATCTACAGTAAAGGAACTATAAACAGCAAAGGATATATCTACTGCAAAAGATTTATCTACAGTAAAGGATCTATCTACATCATATGATCAATCTACAGCAAGGGATCTATCTACAGCAAAGGATCTATTTACAGCAAAGGATCTATATACAGCAAAGGATCTATCTACAGTAAAGGATCTATTTATAACCAAGGATCTATCTACAGCAAAAAGGATTTATCTACAGCAAAGGATCTAATTACAGCGAAGGATCTATCTACAGCAAATGATTTATCTACAGCAAAGGATCTATCTACATTACGTGATCTATTTACAGCAAACGATATCTACAGCAGAGTTTCTATCTACAGTAATGGATCTATCTACAATAAAGGATCTTTCTACAGCAAATGGTCTATCTAAGTCAATGGATCTAGCTATGGCAAAAGATCTATCTACAACAAAGGATCTATCTACAGCGAAGGATCTATCTAGAGCAAAGGTTCTATCTACAGCAAAGTATCTAACTACAGCAATGGCTCTATCTACAGTAAGGGATCTACTAACAGCGAAGGATCAATCTTCAGCAAATAATCTATCTATAGCAAAGGATACATTTACATCAAAAGATCTATGTACATCAAAGGATCTATCTACAGAAAATGATCTATCTAAAAAAAAGGATCTATCAACAGTAAAGGATCTATCTTCAGAAAAGGATCAATCTACAGAAAAGGATCTATCTACAGCAAAGGATCTATCTACAGCAAAGGATCTATCTACAGTAAGGAATCTATCTACAGTAAGGAATCTATCTACAGTAAAGAATCTATCTACAGCAAAGGATCTTTCTACAGTAAAGATCTATCTACAGCAAAGGATCTATATACAGCAGAGGTTCTTTCTATAGCAAAGGATCTTTCTGAAGCAAATGATCAATCTACAGTAAAGGATCATCTACAGCAAAGGATCTATCTACAGCAAAGGATCTATCTACAGCAACAGATCTATTTACAGCGGAGGATCTTTCTACAGAAAAGGATCTACTACAGCAAAGGATCTATCTACAGCGAAGGATCTATCCACAGCAAAAGATCTATCTACATCAAAGGATCTATCTACAGTAAGGGATCTATCTACTGCAAATGATCAATCTACAGCAAAGAATCAATCTACATCAAAGGATCTATCTACAGTAAAGTAACTATGAACAGCAATGGATCAATCTACAGCAATAGTCTATTTACAGCAAAAATTCTATCTACAGCAAAGGATCTATCTGCAGCAAGGTATTTATCTTCAGCAAAAGATCTATCTTCAGCAAAGATTCTATCTAAAGGATCTATCTACAACGAAGGGTCTATTTACAGCAGAGGATCTTTATACAGCAAAGGATCTATCTACAACAAAGGATCTGTCAACAGCAAATGATCTTTCTACAGCAAAGGATGTATTTAAAGCAGAAGATCTTTCTAGAGCAGAGGATCATTCTACAGCAATGGATCTATCTACAGCAAAGGACCTATCTTCAGCAAGGGATCTATTTACAGTATTGGATATATCTACAGCAGAGGTTTTATCTACAGTAAAGGATCTATCTTCTACAAAATATCTGTCTACAATAAAGGATCTATTTACAGCAAAGGATATATCTACAGCAAAGGAACTTTCTACAGCAAAGGATCTATCTACAGCAAAGGATCTATCAGAAGTAAAGGCTCTATCTACAGCAAAGCAGCTATCTACAACAAACGATTTATCTACAGCAAAGGATCTATCTACTGCAAAGGATCCAACTACAACAAAGGATCTATCTACAGTAAAGGATCTATATACTGCAAAGGATCTTTCTGAAGCAAAGGATTTATCTTCAACAAAGAATTTATCTACAGCAAGAATCTATGTTCAGCAAAGAATCTATTTACAGCAAAGGATCTATCTACAGCAAAGGATCAATCTACAGCAAAGAATCAATATACAGCAAAGGATCTATCTACAGTAAAGGAACTATAAACAGCAAAGGATATATCTACAGCAAAAGATCTATCTACAGTAAAGGATCTATCTACATCATATGATCAATCTACAGCAAGGGATCTATCTACAGCAAAGGATATATTTACAGCAAAGGATCTATATACAGCAAAGGATCTATCTACAGTAAAAGAGCTATCTACAGCAAAGTGATCTATCTACAGTAAGGGATTTATCTACAACAAAGAGCTATCAACACCAAAAGATCTCTCTACTGCACAGGATCTGTCAACAGCAAATGATCTTTCTACAGCAAAGGATGTATTTACAGCAGAAGATCTTTCTAAAGCAGAGGATCATTCTACAGCAATGGATCTATCTACAGCAAAGGATCTATTTTCAGCAAGGGATCTATTTACAGTATTGGATATATCTACAGCAGAGGTTTTATCTACAGTAAAGAATCTATCTACAGAAAAGGATCTATCTACAGCAAAGGATCTATCTACAGCAAAGGATCTATCTACAGTAAAGGATCTATCTACTACAAGAGATCTGTCTACAGTAAAGGATCTATTTACAGCAAAGGATATATCTACAGCAAAGGATCTTTCTACAGCAAAGGATCTATCTACAGCAAAGGATCTATCAGAAGTAAAGGCTCTATCTACAGCAAAGGAGCTATCTACAACAAACGATTTATCTACAGCAAAGGATCTATCTACTGCAACGGATCCAACTACAACAAAGGATCTATCTACAGTAAAGGATCTATATACTGCAAAGGATCTTTCTGAAGCAAAGGATTTATCTTCAACAAAGAATTTATCTACAGCAAGAGTCTATGTTCAGCAAAGAATCTATTTACAGCAAAGGATCTATCTACAGCAAAGGATCTATCTACAGTAAAGGAACTATAAACAGCAAAGGAAATATCTACAGCAAAAGATCTATCTACACTAAAGGATCTATCTACATCATATGATCAATCTACAGCAAGGGATCTATCTACAGCAAAGGATCTATTTACAGCAAAGGATCTATATACAGCAAAGGATCTATCTATAGTAAAGGATCTATTTATAACCAAGAATCTATCTACAGCAAAAAGGATTTATCTACAGCAAAGGATCTAATTACAGCGAAGGATCTATCTACAACAAATGATTTATCTACAGCAAAGGATCTATCTACAGTATAGGATCTATCTACTGCAAAGATCTGTCTACAGCAAATAATCTATCTACAGCGAAGGATCTATCTACAGCGAAGTATCTATCTACAACAAAGAATTTATATACAACAAAGAATCTATCTACAGTGAAGGATCTATCTACAGCAAAGGATCTATCAGCAGCAAAGGATCTATCTACAGCAAAGGATCTATCTACAGCAAAGGATCTATCTACAGTATAGGATCTTTCTTCAGCAAAAGATCTATCTACAACAAACGATTTATCTACAGCAAATGATCTATCTACAGCAAAGGATCAATCTACAGCAAAGGATCTATCTACAGTAAAGGATCTATATACTGCAAAGGATATGTCTACAGCAAAGGATCTATCTACAACAAAGAATTTATCTACAGCAAGAATCTATTTTCAGCATAGGTTTTATCTACAGTAAAGAATCTATCTACAGAAAAGGATCTATCTACAGCAAAGGATCTATCTACATTACGTGATCTATTTACAGCAAACGATATCTACAGCAGAGTTTCTATCTACAGTTAAGGATCTATCTACAAAAAAGTATCAATCTACAGAAATGGATCTATCTTCAGCAGAGAATCTATCTACAACAAAGAATCTTTCTACAGCAATTGATCTATCTAAGTCAATGGATCTAGCTATGGCAAATGATCAATCTACAGCAAAGAATCAATCTACATCAAAGGATCTATCTACAGTAAAGTAACTATGAACAGCAATGGATCAATCTACAGCAATAGTCTATTTACAGCAAAAATTCTATCTACAGCAAAGGATCTATCTGCAGCAAGGTATTTATCTTCAGCAAAAGATCTATCTTCAGCAAAGATTCTATCTAAAGGATCTATCTACAACAAAGGGTCTATTTACAGCAGAGGATCTTTATACAGCAAAGGATCTATCTACAACAAAGGATCTGTCAACAGCAAATGATCTTTCTACAGCAAAGGATGTATTTAAAGCAGAAGATCTTTCTAGAGCAGAGGATCATTCTACAGCAATGGATCTATCTACAGCAAAGGACCTATCTTCAGCAAGGGATCTATTTACAGTATTGGATATATCTACAGCAGAGGTCTTATCTACAGTAAAGGATCTATCTTCTACAAAAGATCTGTCTACAATAAAGGATCTATTTACAGCAAAGGATATATCTACAGCAAAGGATCTTTCTACAGCAAAGGATCTATCTACAGCAAAGGATCTATCAGAAGTAAAGGCTCTATCTACAGCAAAGCAGCTATCTACAACAAACGATTTATCTACAGCAAAGGATCTATCTACTGCAAAGGATCCAACTACAGCAAAGGATCTATCTACAGTAAAGGATCTATATACTGCAAAGGATCTTTCTGAAGCAAAGGATTTATCTTCAACAAAGAATTTATCTACAGCAAGAATCTATGTTCAGCAAAGAATCTATTTACAGCAAAGGATCTATCTACAGCAAAGGATCAATCTACAGCAAAGGATCTATCTACAGTAAAGGAACTATAAACAGCAAAGGATATATCTACTGCAAAAGATCTATCTACAGTAAAGGATCTATCTACATAATATGATCAATCTACAGCAAGGGATCTATCTACAGCAAAGGATCTATTTACAGCAAAGGATCTATATACAGCAAAGGACCTATCTACAGTAAAGGATCTATTTATAACCAAGGATCTATCTACAGCAAAAAGGATTTATCTACAGCAAAGGATCTATCTACAGCAACAGATCTATTTACAGCGGAGGATCTTTCTACAGAAAAGGATCTACTACAGCAAAGGATCTATCTACAGCGAAGGATCTATCTACAGTAAGGGATTTATCTACAACAAAGAGCTATCAACACCAAAAGATCTCTCTACTGCGCAGGATTTGTCAACAGCAAATGATCTTTCTACAGCAAAGGATGTATTTACAGCAGAAGATCTTTCTAAAGCAGAGGATCATTCTACAGCAATGGATCTATCTACAGCAAAGGATCTATTTTCAGCAAGGGATCTATTTACAGTATTGGATATATCTACAGCAGAGGTTTTATCTACAGTAAAGAATCTATCTACAGAAAAGGATCTATCTACAGCAAAGGATCTATCTACAGTAAAGGATCTATCTACTACAAGAGATCTGTCTACAGTAAAGGATCTATTTACAGCAAAGGATATATCTACAGCAAAGGATCTTTCTACAGCAAAGGATCTATCTACAGCAAAGGATCTATCAGAAGTAAAGGCTCTATCTACAGCAAAGGAGCTATCTACAACAAACGATTTATCTACAGCAAAGGATCTATCTACTGCAAAGGATCCAACTACAACAAAGGATCTATCTACAGTTAAGGATCTATATACTGCAAAGGATCTTTCTGAAGCAAAGGATTTATCTTCAACAAAGAATTTATCTACAGCAAGAATCTATGTTCAGCAAAGAATCTATTTACAGCAAAGGATCTATCTACAGCAAAGGATCTATCTACAGTAAAGGAACTATAAACAGCAAAGGATATATCTACAGCAAAAGATCTATCTACAGTAAAGGATCTATCTACATCATATGATCAATCTACAGCAAGGGATCTATCTACAGCAAAGGATCTATTTACAGCAAAGGATCTATATACAGCAAAGGATCTATCTACAGTAAAGGATCTATTTATAACCAAGGATCTATCTACAGCAAAAAGGATTTATCTACAGCAAAGGATCTAATTACAGCGAAGGATCTATCTACAACAAATGATTTATCTACAGCAAAGGATCTATCTACATTACGTGATCTATTTACAGCAAACGATATCTACAGCAGAGTTTCTATCTACAGTTAAGGATCTATCTACAAAAAAGTATCAATCTATAGAAATGGATCTATCTTCAGCAGAGAATCTATCTACAACAAAGGATCCTTCTACAGCAATTGATCTATCTAAGTCAATGGATCTAGCTATGGCAAAAGATTTATCTACAGTAAAGGATCTATCTACAGCGAAGGATCTATCTACAGCAAAGGTTCTATCTACAACAAAGAATCTATATACAGAAAAGAATCTATCTACAGCGAAGGATCTATTTACAGCAAAGGATCTATCTACAGCAAAAGATCTATCTACAGCAAAGGATCTATCTACAGTAAAGGATCTATTTACAGCAAAGTATCTATCTACAACAAACAATTTATCTACAGCAAAAGATCTATCTACAGCTAAGGATCCATCTACATCAAAGGATCTGTCTACAGTAAAGGATCTATATACTGTAAAGATCTGTCTACAGCGAAGAATCTATCTACAGCAAATGATCTATCTACAGCAAAGGATATATCTACAGCAAAGTATCTATATAAAGCAAAAGATCTTTCTACAACAGAGGATCTTTCTACATTAAAGGTTTCTATCTACAGCAAATGATCTACCTACAGCAAAAGATCTATCTACAGCAAAGGATCTATCTACAGTAAAGGATCTATTTACAGCAAAGTATCTATCTACAACAAACAATTTATCTACAGCAAAAGATCTATCTACAGCTAAAGATCCATCTACAGCAAAGGATCTATCTACAGTATAGGATCTATCTACTGCAAAGATCTGTCTACAGCAAATAATCTATCTACAGCGAAGGATCTATCTACAGAGAAGTATCTATCTACAACAAAGAATTTATATACAACAAAGAATCTATCTACAGTAAAGGATCTATCTACAGCAAAGGATCTATCAGCAGCAAAGGATCTATCTACAGCAAAGGATCTATCTACAGCAAAGGATCTATCTACAACAAACGATTTATCTACAGCAAAGGATCTATCTACAGCAAAGGATCAATCTACAGCAAAGGATCTATCTACAGTAAAGGATCTATATACTGCAAATGATATGTCTACAGCAAAGGATCTATCTACAACAAAGAATTTATCTACAGCAAGAATCTATGTTCAGCATAGGTTTTATCTACAGTAAAGAATCTATCTACAGAAAAGGATCTATCAACAGCAAGGGAACAATCTACAGAAAAGGATCTATCTACAGCAAAGGATGTATATACAGCAAAGGATCTATAATACAGTAAGGAATCTATCTACAGTAAGGAATCTATCTACAATAAGGAATCTATCTACAGTAAGGAATCTATCTACAGCAAAGGATCTATCTACAGCAAAGGATCTATCTACAGCAAAGATCTATCTACAACAAAAATTCTATATATAACAGAGGTACTTTCTATAGCAGAGGTTCTTTCTACAGCGAATGATCTATCTACAGTAAATGATCCATCTACAGCAAAGGATCTCTCTACAGCAAATGATCTCTCTACGTCAAGGGATCTATCTACGGCAAAGAATCTATCGACAGCAAAGGATCTATCTACAGCAAAGGATCTATCTAAAGCAGAAGTTCTATCTATAGCAAAGGATCTATCTACAGTAAAGGATCTATCAACAACAAATAATCTATCTACAGCAAAGGATCTATCTACAAAAAAGGATCTATCTACAGAAAAGGATCTATCTACAACAGAGAATCTATCTACAACAAAGGATCTATCTACAGGAAATGATCTATCTAAGTCAATGGATCTAGCTATGGCAAAAGATCTATCTACAGCAAAGGATCTATCTACACCGAAGGATCTATCTACAGCAAAGGTTCTATCTACAGCAAAGGATCTATCTACAGCAAAGGATCTATCTTCAGCAAAGAATCTATTTACAGCCAAGGATCTATCTACAACAAACGATCTATCTACAGCAATGATCTTTCTACAGCAAAGGATCTATCTACAGCAAAGAATCTATTTACAGCCAAGGATCTATCTACAACAAACGATCTATCTACAGCAATGATCTTTCTACAGCAAAGGATCTATCTACAGCAAAGGATCTATCTACAGTATAGTATCTATATACTGCAAAGGATCTATCTACTGCAGAGGATCTATCTTCAGCAAAAGATCTATCTACAGCAATGAATCAATCTACAGCAAAGGATCTATCTTCAGCAAAGAATCTATCTACAGCAAAGGATCTATCTACAGCAAAGGATCTATCTACAGGAAAGGATCTATCTACAGCAAAGGATCTATCTACAGTATAGTATCTATATACTGCAAAGGATCTATCTACTGCAGAGGATCTATCTTCAGCAAAAGATCTATCTACAGCAATGAATCAATCTACAGCAAAGGATCTATCTACATCAAAATATCTATATACAGCAAAAGATCTACTTACAGCGGAGGATATTTATACAGCAAAGGATCTACTACAGCATAGGATCTATCTACAGCAAAGGATCTATTTACAGCAAAGGATCTATCTACAGTAAAAAAATTATCAACAGCAATGGATCTATCTACAGTAAGGGATCTATTTACAGCGAAGGATCAATCTTCAGCAAAAAATCTATCTACAGCAAAAATTCTATATATAACAGAGGTACTTTCTATAGCAGAGGTTCTTTCTACAGCAAATGATCTATCTACAGTAAAGGATCCATCTACAGAAAAGGAACTCTCTACAGCAAATGATCTCTCTACGTCAAGGGATCTATCTATGGCAAAGAATCTATCGACAGCAAAGGATCTATCTACAGCAAAGAATCTATCCACAGCAGAGGTTCTCTCTTCTGCAAAAGATCTATCTACAGCAATGAATCAATCTACAGCAAAGGATCTATCTTCAGCAAAGAATCTATCTACAGCAAAAGATCTATCTACAGCAAAGGATCTATCTACAGCAAAGGATCCATCTACAGCAAAGGATCTATCTACATCAAAGGATCTATATACAGCAAAGGATCTATTTACAGCGGAGGATATTTATACAGCAAAGGATATACTACAGCATAGGATCTTTCTACAGCAAAGGATCTATTTACAGCAGAGGATCTATCTACAGCAAAAAATTTATCTACAGCAAAGGACCTATCTACAGCTAAGGATCCATCTACAGCAAAGGATCTATCTACAGTAAAGGATCTATCTACTGCAAAGATCTGTCTACAGCAAATAATCGATCTACAGCGAAGGATCTATCTACAGTAAAGGATCTATCTACAGCAAAGGATCTATTTGCAGCAAAGGATCTATCTACAGCAAAGGATCTATCTACAGCAAAAGATCTATCTACAGTATAGGATCTTTCTACAGCAAAGGATCTATCTACAACAAACAATTTATCTACAGCAAAGGATCTATCTACAGCAAAGGATCCATCTACAGCAAAGGATCTATCTACAGTAAAGGATCTATATACTGCAAAGGATATGTGTACAGCAAAGGATCTATCTACAACAAAGAATTTATCTACAGCAAGAATCTATGTTCAGCAAAGAATCTATTTACAGCAAAGGATCTATCTACAGCAAGGGATCAATCTACAGCAAAGAATCAATCTACAGCAAAGGATCTATCTACAGTAAAGGAACTATAAACAGCAAAGGATCCATCTACAGCAAAGGATCTATCTACAGTAAAGGATCTATCTACTGCAAAGATCTGTCTACAGCAAATAATCTATCTACAACAAAGAATCTATCTATAGTAAAGGATCTATCTACAGCAAAGGATCTATTTGCAGCAAAGGATCTATCTACAGCAAAGGATCTATCTACAGCAAAGGATCTATCTACAGTATAGGATCTTTCTACAGCAAAGGATCTATCTACAACAAACAATTTATCTACAGCAAAGGATCTATCTACAGCAAAGGATCCATCTACAGCAAAGGATCTATCTACAGTAAAGGATCTATATACTGCAAAGGATATGTGTACAGCAAAGGATCTATCTACAACAAAGAATTTATCTACAGCAAGAATCTATGTTCAGCAAAGAATCTATTTACAGCAAAGGATCTATCTACAGCAAAGGATCAATCTACAGCAAAGAATCAATCTACAGCAAGGGATCTATCTACAGCAAAGGATCTATTTACAGCAAAGGATCTATATACAGCAAAGGATCTATCTACAGTAAAGGATCTATTTATAACCAAGGATCTATCTACAGCAAAAAGGATTTATCTACAGCAAAGGATCTAATTACAGCGAAGGATCTATCTACAGCAAATGATTTATCTACAGCAAAGGATCTATCTACATTACGTGATCTATTTACAGAAAACGATATCTACAGCAGAGTTTCTATCTACAGTAATGGATCTATCTACAATAAAGGATCTTTCTACAGCAAATGATCTATCTAAGTCAATGGATCTAGCTATGGCAAAAGATCTATCTACAGCAAAGGATCTATCTACAGCGAAGGATCTATCTACAGCAAAGGTTCTATCTACATCAAAGTATCTATCTACAGCAATGGATCTATCTACAGTAAGGGATCTACTTACAGCGAAGGATCAATCTTCAGCAAATAATCTATCTATAGCAAAGGATACATTTACATCAAAAGATCTATGTACATCAAAGGATCTATCTACAGGAAATGATCTATCTAAAAAAAAGGATCTATCAACAGTAAAGGATCTATCTTCAGAAAAGGATCAATCTACAGAAAAGGATCTATCTACAGCAAAGGA
This sequence comes from Caprella mutica, assembly GCA_947561585.1. Classification (NCBI taxonomy): domain Eukaryota; kingdom Metazoa; phylum Arthropoda; class Malacostraca; order Amphipoda; family Caprellidae; genus Caprella; species Caprella mutica. The sequence continues at coordinate 131,815 of CANNZV010000674.1, forward strand.
TCTATCTACAGCAAAGGATCTATCTACAGTAAGGAATCTATCTACTGTAAGGAATCTATCTACAGTAAAGAATCTATCTACTGCAAAGGATCTTTCTACAGTAAAGATCTATCTACAGCAAAGGATATATATACAGCAGAGGTTCTTTCTATAGCAAAGGATCTTTCTAAAGCAAATGATCAATCTACAGCAAAGGATCCATCTACAGCAAAGGATCTATCTACAGCAAAGGATCTATCTACAGCAACAGATCTATTTACAGCGGAGGATCTTTCTACAGAGAAGGATCTACTACAGCAAAGGATCTATCTACAGCGAAGGATCTATCCACAGCAAAAGATCTATCTACATCAAAGGATCTATCTACAGTAAGGGATCTATCTACTGCAAATGATCAATCTACAGCAAAGAATCAATCTACATCAAAGGATCTATCTACAGTAAAGTAACTATGAACAGCAATGGATCAATCTACAGCAATAGTCTATTAACAGCAAAAATTCTATCTACAGCAAAGGATCTATTTACAGCAAGGTATTTATCTTCAGCAAAAGATCTATCTTCAGCAAAGATTCTATCTAAAGGATCTATCTACAACAAAGGGTCTATTTACAGCAGAGGATCTTTATACAGCAAAGGATCTATCTACAACAAAGGAGCTATCTACAGCAAAGTGATCTATCTACAGTAAGGGATTTATCTACAACAAAGAGCTATCAACACCAAAAGATCTCTCTACTGCGCAGGATCTGTCAACAGCAAATGATCTTTCTACAGCAAAGGATGTATTTACAGCAGAAGATCTTTCTAAAGTAGAGGATCATTCTACAGCAATGGATCTATCTACAGCAAAGGATCTATTTACAACAAACGATCTATCTACAGCAATGATCTATCTACAGCAAAGGATCTATCTACTGTAAAGTATCTATCTACTGCAAAAGATCTATCTACTGCAAAGGATCTATGTACAGCAAAGGATCTATCTACAGCAATGAATCAATCTACAGCAAAGGATCTATCTTCAGCAAAGAATCTATTTACAGCATAGGATCTATCTACAACAAACGATCTATCTACAGCTATGATCTATCTACAGCAAAGGATCTATCTACAGCAAAGGATCTATCTACAGCAAAGGATCTATCTACAGTATAGTATCTATATACTGCAAAGGATCTATCTACTGCAGAGGATCTATCTTCTGCAAAAGATCTATCTACAGCAATGAATCAATCTACAGCAAAGGATCTATCTTCAACAAAGAATCTATCTACAGCAAAAGATCTATCTACAGCGAAGGATCTATCTCCAGTAAAGGATCCATCTACAGCAAAGGATCTATCTACATCAAGGGATCTATATACAGCAAAGGATCTATTTACAGCGGAGGTTATTTATACAGCAAAGGATCTACTACAGCATAGGATCTTTCTACAGCAAAGGATCTATTTACAGCAAAGGATCTATCTACAGCAAAAAATTTATCTACAGCAAAGGACCTATCTACAGCTAAGGATCCATTTACAGCAAAGGATCTATCTACAGTAAAGGATCTATCTACTGCAAAGATCTGTCAACAGCAAATAATCTATCTACAGCGAAGGATCTATCTACAGCAAAGTATCTATCTACAACAAAGAATTTATATACAACAAAGAATCTATCTACAGTAAAGGATCTATCTACAGCAAAGGATCTATCTGCAGCAAAGGATCTATCTACAGCAAAGTATCTATCTACAACAAAGAATTTATATACAACAAAGAATCTATCTACAGCAAAGGATCTATCAACAACAAACAATTTATCTACAGCAAAGGATCTATCTACAGCAAAGGATCCATCTACAGCAAAGGATCTATCTACAGTAAAGGATCAATATACTGCAAAGGATATGTGTACAGCAAAGGATCTATCTACAACAAAGAATTTATCTACAGCAAGAATCTATGTTCAGCAAAGAATCTATTTACAGCAAAGGATCTATCTACAGCAAAGGATCAATCTACAGCAAAGAATCAATCTACAGCAAAGGATCTATCTACAGTAAAGGAACTATAAACAGCAAAGGATATATCTACTGCAAAAGATCTATCTACAGTAAAGGATCTATCTACATCATATGATCAATCTACAGCAAGGGATCTATCTACAGCAAAGGATCTATTTACAGCAAGGGATCTATATACAGCAAAGGATCTATCTACAGTAAAGGATCTATTTATAACCAAGGATCTATCTACAGCAAAAAGGATTTATCTACAGCAAAGGATCTAATTACAGCGAAGGATCTATCTACAGCAAATGATTTATCTACAGCAAAGGATCTATCTACATTACGTGATCTATTTACAGCAAACGATATCTACAGCAGAGTTTCTATCTACAGTAATGGATCTATCTACAATAAAGGATCTTTCTACAGCAAATGGTCTATCTAAGTCAATGGATCTAGCTATGGCAAAAGATCTATCTACAGCAAAGGATCTATCTACAGCGAAGGATCTATCTACAGCAAAGGTTCTATCTACAGCAAAGTATCTATCTACAGCAATGGATCTATCTACAGTAAGGGATCTACTTACAGCGAATGATCATTCTTCAGCAAATAATCTATCTATAGCAAAGGATACATTTACATCAAAAGATCTATTTACATCAAATGATCTATCTACAGAAAATGATCTATCTAAAAAAAAGGATCTATCAACAGTAAAGGATCTATCTTCAGAAAAGGATCAATCTACAGAAAAGGATCTATCTACAGCAAAGGATCTATCTACAGCAAAGGATCTATCTACAGTAAGGAATCTATCTACAGTAAGGAATCTATCTACTGCAAAGGATCTATGTACAGCAAAGGATCTATCTACAGCAATGAATCAATCTACAGCAAAGGATCTATCTTCAACAAAGAATCTATTTACAGCAAAAGATCTATCTACAACAAACGATCTATCTACAGCAAAGATCTATCTACAGTAAAGGATCTATCTACAGCAAAGGATCTATCTACAGTATAGTATCTATATACTGCAAAGGATCTATCTACTGCAGAGGATCTATCTTCAGCAAAGGATCTATCTACAGCAATGAATCAATCTACAGAAAAGGATCTATCTTCAGCAAAGAATCTATCTACAGCAAATGATCTATCTACAGCAAAAGATTTATCTACAGCAAATGATCTATCTAATTTAATGGATCTAGCTATGGCAAAAGATCTATCTACAACAAAGGATCTATCTACAGTGAAGGATCTATCTACAGCAGAGTTTCTATCTACAGTAATGGATCTATCTACAATAAAGGATCTTTCTACAGCAAATGATCTATCTAAGTCAATGGATCTAGCTATGGCAAAAGATCTATCTACAGCAAAGGATCTATCTACAGCGAAGGATCTATCTACAGCAAAGGTTCTATCTACATCAAAGTATCTATCTACAGCAATGGATCTATCTACAGTAAGGGATCTACTTACAGCGAAGGATCAATCTTCAGCAAATAATCTATCTATAGCAAAGGATACATTTACATCAAAAGATCTATGTACATCAAAGGATCTATCTACAGAAAATGATCTATCTAAAAAAAAGGATCTATCAACAGTAAAGGATCTATCTTCAGAAAAGGATCAATCTACAGAAAAGGATCTATCTACAGCAAAGGATCTATCTACAGCAAAGGATCTATCTACAGTAAGGAATCTATCTACTGTAAGGAATCTATCTACAGTAAAGAATCTATCTACAGCAAAGGATCTTTCTACAGTAAAGATCTATCTACAGCAAAGGATATATATACAGCAGAGGTTCTTTCTATAGCAAAGGATCTTTCTAAAGCAAATGATCAATCTACAGCAAAGGATCCATCTACAGCAAAGGATCTATCTACAGCAAAGGATCTATCTACAGCAACAGATCTATTTACAGCGGAGGATCTATCTACAGAAAAGGATCTACTACAGCAAAGGATCTATCTACAGCGAAGGATCTATCCACAGCAAAAGATCTATCTACATCAAAGGATCTATCTACAGTAAGGGATCTATCTACTGCAAATGATCAATCTACAGCAAAGAATCAATCTACATCAAAGGATCTATCTACAGTAAAGTAACTATGAACAGCAATGGATCAATCTACAGCAATAGTCTATTTACAGCAAAAATTCTATCTACAGCAAAGGATCTATCTACAGCAAGGTATTTATCTTCAGCAAAAGATCTATCTTCAGCAAAGATTCTATCTAAAGGATCAATCTACAACAAAGGGTCTATTTACAGCAGAGGATCTTTATACAGCAAAGGATCTATCTACAACAAAGGAGCTATCTACAGCAAAGTGATATATCTACAGTAAGGGATTTATCTACAACAAAGAGCTATCAACACCAAAAGATCTCTCTTCTGCGCAGGATCTGTCAACAGCAAATGATCTTTCTACAGCAAAGGATGTATTTACAGCAGAAGATCTTTCTAAAGTAGAGGATCATTCTACAGCAATGGATCTATCTACAGCAAAGGATCTTTTTACAACAAACGATCTATCTACAGCAATGATCTATCTACAGCAAAGGATCTATCTACAGTAAAGTATCTATCTACTGCAAAAGATCTATCTACTGCAAAGGATCTATGTACAGCAAAGGATCTATCTACAGCAATGAATCAATCTACAGCAAAGGATCTATCTTCAGCAAAGAATCTATTTACAGCATAGGATCTATCTACAACAAACGATCTATCTACAGCTATGATCTATCTACAGCAAAGGATCTATCTACAGCAAAGGATCTATCTACAGCAAAGGATCTATCTACAGTATAGTATCTATATACTGCAAAGGATCTATCTACTGCAGAGGATCTATCTTCTGCAAAAGATCTATCTACAGCAATGAATCAATCTACAGCAAAGGATCTATCTTCAACAAAGAATCTATCTACAGCAAAAGATCTATCTACAGCGAAGGATCTATCTCCAGTAAAGGATCCATCTACAGCAAAGGATCTATCTACATCAAGGGATCTATATACAGCAAAGGATCTATTTACAGCGGAGGATATTTATACAGCAAAGGATCTACTACAGCATAGGATCTTTCTACAGCAAAGGATCTATTTACAGCAAAGGATCTATCTACAGCAAAAAATTTATCTACAGCAAAGGACCTATCTACAGCTAAGGATCCATTTACAGCAAAGGATCTATCTACAGTAAAGGATCTATCTACTGCAAAGATCTGTCAACAGCAAATAATCTATCTACAGCGAAGGATCTATCTACAGCAAAGTATCTATCTACAACAAAGAATTTATATACAACAAAGAATCTATCTACAGTAAAGGATCTATCTACAGCAAAGGATCTATCTGCAGCAAAGGATCTATCTACAGCGAAGGTTCTATCTACAGCAAAGGATCTATCTACAGTATAGGATCTTTCTACAGCAAAGGATCTATCAACAACAAACAATTTATCTACAGCAAAGGATCTATCTACAGCAAAGGATCCATCTACAGCAAAGGATCTATCTACAGTAAAGGATCTATATACTGCAAAGGATATGTGTACAGCAAAGGATCTATCTACAACAAAGAATTTATCTACAGCAAGAATCTATGTTCAGCAAAGAATCTATTTACAGCAAAGGATCTATCTACAGCAAAGGATCAATCTACAGCAAAGAATCAATCTACAGCAAAGGATCTATCTACAGTAAAGGAACTATAAACAGCAAAGGATATATCTACTGCAAAAGATCTATCTACAGTAAAGGATCTATCTACATCATATGATCAATCTACAGCAATGGATCTATCTACAGCAAAGGATCTATTTACAGCAAGGGATCTATATACAGCAAAGGATCTATCTACAGTAAAGGATCTATTTATAACCAAGGATCTATCTACAGCAAAAAGGATTTATCTAGAGCAAAGGATCTAATTACAGCGAAGGATCTATCTACAGCAAATGATTTATCTACAGCAAAGGATCTATCTACATTACGTGATCTATTTACAGCAAACGATATCTACAGCAGAGTTTCTATCTACAGTAATGGATCTATCTACAATAAAGGATCTTTCTACAGCAAATGATCTATCTAAGTCAATGGATCTAGCTATGGCAAAAGATCTATCTACAGCAAAGGATCTATCTACAGCGAAGGATCTATCTACAGCAAAGGTTCTATCTACAGCAAAGTATCTATCTACAGCAATGGATCTATCTACAGTAAGGGATCTACTTACAGCGAAGGATCAATCTTCAGCAAATAATCTATCTATAGCAAAGGATACATTTACATCAAAAGATCTATTTACATCAAAGGATCTATCTACAGAAAATGATCTATCTAAAAAAAAGGATCTATCAACAGTAAAGGATCTATCTTCAGAAAAGGATCAATCTACAGAAAAGGATCTATCTACAGCAAAGGATCTATCTACAGCAAAGGATCTATCTACAGTAAGGAATCTATCTACAGTAAGGAATCTATCTACAGTAAAGAATCTATCTACAGCAAAGAATCTTTCTACAGTAAAGATCTATCTACAGCAAAGGATCTATATACAGCAGAGGTTCTTTCTATAGCAAAGGATCTTAATAAAGCTAATGATCAATCTACAGCAAAGGATCCATCTACAGCAAAGGATCTATCTACAGCAAAGGATCTATCTACAGCAACAGATCTATTTACAGCGGAGGATTTTTCTACAGAAAAGGATCTACTACAGCAAAGGATCTATCTACAGCGAAGGATCTATCCACAGCAAAAGTTCTATCTACATCAAAGGATCTATCTACAGTAAGGGATCTATCTACTGCAAATGATCAATCTACAGCAAAGAATCAATCTACATCAAAGGATCTATCTACAGTAAAGTAACTATGAACAGCAATGGATCAATCTACAGCAATAATCTATTTACAGCAAAAATTCTATCTACAGCAAAGGATCTATCTGCAGCAAGGTATTTATCTTCAGCAAAAGATCTATCTTCAGCAAAGATTCTATCTAAAGGATCTATCTACAACAAAGGGTCTATTTACAGCAGAGGATCTTTATACAGCAAAAGATCTATCTACAACAAAGGATCTGTCAACAGCAAACGATCTTTCTACAGCAAAGGATGTATTTAAAGCAGAAGATCTTTCTAAAGCAGAGGATCATTCTACAGCAATGGATCTATTTACAGCAAAGGATCTATCTTCAGCAAGGGATCTATTTACAGTATTGGATATATCTACAGCAGAGCTTTTATCTACAGTAAAGAATCTATCTACAAAAAAGGATCTATCTACAGCAAAGGATCTATCTACAGTAAAGGATCTATCTACTACAAAAGATCTGTCTACAGTAAAGGATCTATTTACAGCAAAGGATATATCTACAGCAAAGGATCTTTCTACAGCAAAGGATCTATCTACAGCAAATGATCTATCAGAAGTAAAGGCTCTATCTACAGCAAAGGAGCTATCTACAACAAACGATTTATCTACAGCAAAGGATCTATCTACTGCAAAGGATCCAACTACAACAAAGGATCTATCTACAGTAAAGGATCTATATACTGCAAAGGATCTTTCTGAAGCAAAGGATTTATCTTCAACAAAGAATTTATCTACAGCAAGAATCTATGTTCAGCAAAGAATCTATTTACAGCAAAGGATCTATCTACAGCAAAGGATCAATCTACAGCAAAGAATCAATATACAGCAAAGGATCAATCTACAGTAAAGGAACTATAAACAGCAAAGGATATATCTACAGCAAAAGATCTATCTACAGTAAAGGATCTATCTACATCATATGATCAATCTACAGCAAGGGATCTATCTACAGCAAAGGATCTATTTACAGCAAAGGATCTATCTACAGTAAAGGATCTATCTACATCATATGATCAATCTACAGCAAGGGATCTATCTACAGCAAAGGATCTATTTACAGCAAAGGATCTATATACAGCAAAGGATCTATCTACAGTAAAGGATCTATTTATAACCAAGGATCTATCTACAGCAAAAAGGATTTATCTACAGCAAAGGATCTAATTACAGCGAAGGATCTATCTACAACAAATGATTTATCTACAGCAAAGGATCTATCTACATTACGTGATCTATTTACAGCAAACGATATCTACAGCAGAGTTTCTATCTACAGTAAAGGATCTATCTACAAAAAAGTATCAATCTACAGAAATGGATCTATCTTCAGCAGAGAATCTATCTACAACAAAGGATCTTTCTACAGCAATTGATCTATCTAAGTCAATGGATCTAGCTATGGCAAAAGATCTATCTACAGTAAAGGATCTATCTACAGCGAAGGATCTATCTACAGCAAAGGTTCTATCTACAACAAAGAATCTATATACAGAAAAGAATCTATCTACAGTAAAGGATCTATCTACAGCGAAGGATCTATTTACAGCAAAGGATCTATCTACAGCAAAAGATCTATCTACAGCAAAGGATCTATCTACAGTAAAGGATCTATTTACAGCAATGTATCTATCTACAACAAACAATTTATCTACAGCAAAAGATCTATCTACAGCTAAGGATCCATCTACAGCAAAGGATCTATCTACAGTAAAGGATCTGTATACTGTAAAGATCTGTCTACAGCAAAGGATCTATCTACTGCAAAGGATCCAACTACAACAAAGGATCTATCTACAGTAAAGGATCTATACACTGCAAAGGATCTGTCTGAAGCAAAGGATTTATCTTCAACAAAGAATTTATCTACAGCAAGAATCTATGTTCAGCAAAGAATTTATTTAGAGCAAAGGATCTATCTACAGCAAAGGATCAATCTACAGTAAAGGATCTATTTACAGCAAAGGATATATCTACAGCAAAGGATCTTTCTACAGCAAAGGATCTATCTACAGCAAAGGATCTATCAGAAGTAAAGGCTCTATCTACAGCAAAGGAGCTATCTACAACAAACGATTTATCTACAGCAAAGGATCTATCTACAGCAAAGGATCCAACTACAACAAAGGATCTATCTACAGTAAAGGATCTATATACTGCAAAGGATCTTTCTGAAGCAAAGGATTTATCTTCAACAAAGAATTTATCTACAGCAAGAATCTATGTTCAGCAAAGAATCTATTTACAGCAAAGGATCTATCTACAGCAAAGGATCAATCTACAGCAAAGAATCAATATACAGCAAAGGATCAATCTACAGTAAAGGAACTATAAACAGCAAAGGATATATCTACAGCAAAAGATCTATCTACAGTAAAGGATCTATCTACATCATATGATCAATCTACAGCAAGGGATCTATCTACAGCAAAGGATCTATCTTCAGCAAAGAATCTATTTACAGCATAGGATCTATCTACAACAAACGATCTATCTACAGCTATGATCTATCTACAGCAAAGGATCTATCTACAGCAAAGGATCTATCTACAGCAAAGGATCTATCTACAGTATAGTATCTATATACTGCAAAGGATCTATCTACTGCAGAGGATCTATCTTCTGCAAAAGATCTATCTACAGCAATGAATCAATCTACAGCAAAGGATCTATCTTCAACAAAGAATCTATCTACAGCAAAAGATCTATCTACAGCGAAGGATCTATCTCCAGTAAAGGATCCATCTACAGCAAAGGATCTATCTACATCAAGGGATCTATATACAGCAAAGGATCTATTTACAGCGGAGGATATTTATACAGCAAAGGATCTACTACAGCATAGGATCTTTCTACAGCAAAGGATCTATTTACAGCAAAGGATCTATCTACAGCAAAAAATTTATCTACAGCAAAGGACCTATCTACAGCTAAGGATCCATTTACAGCAAAGGATCTATCTACAGTAAAGGATCTATCTACTGCAAAGATCTGTCAACAGCAAATAATCTATCTACAGCGAAGGATCTATCTACAGCAAAGTATCTATCTACAACAAAGAATTTATATACAACAAAGAATCTATCTACAGTAAAGGATCTATCTACAGCAAAGGATCTATCTGCAGCAAAGGATCTATCTACAGCGAAGGTTCTATCTACAGCAAAGGATCTATCTACAGTATAGGATCTTTCTACAGCAAAGGATCTATCAACAACAAACAATTTATCTACAGCAAAGGATCTATCTACAGCAAAGGATCCATCTACAGCAAAGGATCTATCTACAGTAAAGGATCTATATACTGCAAAGGATATGTGTACAGCAAAGGATCTATCTACAACAAAGAATTTATCTACAGCAAGAATCTATGTTCAGCAAAGAATCTATTTACAGCAAAGGATCTATCTACAGCAAAGGATCAATCTACAGCAAAGAATCAATCTACAGCAAAGGATCTATCTACAGTAAAGGAACTATAAACAGCAAAGGATATATCTACTGCAAAAGATCTATCTACAGTAAAGGATCTATCTACATCATATGATCAATCTACAGCAATGGATCTATCTACAGCAAAGGATCTATTTACAGCAAGGGATCTATATACAGCAAAGGATCTATCTACAGTAAAGGATCTATTTATAACCAAGGATCTATCTACAGCAAAAAGGATTTATCTAGAGCAAAGGATCTAATTACAGCGAAGGATCTATCTACAGCAAATGATTTATCTACAGCAAAGGATCTATCTACATTACGTGATCTATTTACAGCAAACGATATCTACAGCAGAGTTTCTATCTACAGTAATGGATCTATCTACAATAAAGGATCTTTCTACAGCAAATGATCTATCTAAGTCAATGGATCTAGCTATGGCAAAAGATCTATCTACAGCAAAGGATCTATCTACAGCGAAGGATCTATCTACAGCAAAGGTTCTATCTACAGCAAAGTATCTATCTACAGCAATGGATCTATCTACAGTAAGGGATCTACTTACAGCGAAGGATCAATCTTCAGCAAATAATCTATCTATAGCAAAGGATACATTTACATCAAAAGATCTATTTACATCAAAGGATCTATCTACAGAAAATGATCTATCTAAAAAAAAGGATCTATCAACAGTAAAGGATCTATCTTCAGAAAAGGATCAATCTACAGAAAAGGATCTATCTACAGCAAAGGATCTATCTACAGCAAAGGATCTATCTACAGTAAGGAATCTATCTACAGTAAGGAATCTATCTACAGTAAAGAATCTATCTACAGCAAAGAATCTTTCTACAGTAAAGATCTATCTACAGCAAAGGATCTATATACAGCAGAGGTTCTTTCTATAGCAAAGGATCTTAATAAAGCTAATGATCAATCTACAGCAAAGGATCCATCTACAGCAAAGGATCTATCTACAGCAAAGGATCTATCTACAGCAACAGATCTATTTACAGCGGAGGATTTTTCTACAGAAAAGGATCTACTACAGCAAAGGATCTATCTACAGCGAAGGATCTATCCACAGCAAAAGTTCTATCTACATCAAAGGATCTATCTACAGTAAGGGATCTATCTACTGCAAATGATCAATCTACAGCAAAGAATCAATCTACATCAAAGGATCTATCTACAGTAAAGTAACTATGAACAGCAATGGATCAATCTACAGCAATAATCTATTTACAGCAAAAATTCTATCTACAGCAAAGGATCTATCTGCAGCAAGGTATTTATCTTCAGCAAAAGATCTATCTTCAGCAAAGATTCTATCTAAAGGATCTATCTACAACAAAGGGTCTATTTACAGCAGAGGATCTTTATACAGCAAAAGATCTATCTACAACAAAGGATCTGTCAACAGCAAACGATCTTTCTACAGCAAAGGATGTATTTAAAGCAGAAGATCTTTCTAAAGCAGAGGATCATTCTACAGCAATGGATCTATTTACAGCAAAGGATCTATCTTCAGCAAGGGATCTATTTACAGTATTGGATATATCTACAGCAGAGCTTTTATCTACAGTAAAGAATCTATCTACAAAAAAGGATCTATCTACAGCAAAGGATCTATCTACAGTAAAGGATCTATCTACTACAAAAGATCTGTCTACAGTAAAGGATCTATTTACAGCAAAGGATATATCTACAGCAAAGGATCTTTCTACAGCAAAGGATCTATCTACAGCAAATGATCTATCAGAAGTAAAGGCTCTATCTACAGCAAAGGAGCTATCTACAACAAACGATTTATCTACAGCAAAGGATCTATCTACTGCAAAGGATCCAACTACAACAAAGGATCTATCTACAGTAAAGGATCTATATACTGCAAAGGATCTTTCTGAAGCAAAGGATTTATCTTCAACAAAGAATTTATCTACAGCAAGAATCTATGTTCAGCAAAGAATCTATTTACAGCAAAGGATCTATCTACAGCAAAGGATCAATCTACAGCAAAGAATCAATATACAGCAAAGGATCAATCTACAGTAAAGGAACTATAAACAGCAAAGGATATATCTACAGCAAAAGATCTATCTACAGTAAAGGATCTATCTACATCATATGATCAATCTACAGCAAGGGATCTATCTACAGCAAAGGATCTATTTACAGCAAAGGATCTATCTACAGTAAAGGATCTATCTACATCATATGATCAATCTACAGCAAGGGATCTATCTACAGCAAAGGATCTATTTACAGCAAAGGATCTATATACAGCAAAGGATCTATCTACAGTAAAGGATCTATTTATAACCAAGGATCTATCTACAGCAAAAAGGATTTATCTACAGCAAAGGATCTAATTACAGCGAAGGATCTATCTACAACAAATGATTTATCTACAGCAAAGGATCTATCTACATTACGTGATCTATTTACAGCAAACGATATCTACAGCAGAGTTTCTATCTACAGTAAAGGATCTATCTACAAAAAAGTATCAATCTACAGAAATGGATCTATCTTCAGCAGAGAATCTATCTACAACAAAGGATCTTTCTACAGCAATTGATCTATCTAAGTCAATGGATCTAGCTATGGCAAAAGATCTATCTACAGTAAAGGATCTATCTACAGCGAAGGATCTATCTACAGCAAAGGTTCTATCTACAACAAAGAATCTATATACAGAAAAGAATCTATCTACAGTAAAGGATCTATCTACAGCGAAGGATCTATTTACAGCAAAGGATCTATCTACAGCAAAAGATCTATCTACAGCAAAGGATCTATCTACAGTAAAGGATCTATTTACAGCAATGTATCTATCTACAACAAACAATTTATCTACAGCAAAAGATCTATCTACAGCTAAGGATCCATCTACAGCAAAGGATCTATCTACAGTAAAGGATCTGTATACTGTAAAGATCTGTCTACAGCAAAGGATCTATCTACTGCAAAGGATCCAACTACAACAAAGGATCTATCTACAGTAAAGGATCTATACACTGCAAAGGATCTGTCTGAAGCAAAGGATTTATCTTCAACAAAGAATTTATCTACAGCAAGAATCTATGTTCAGCAAAGAATTTATTTAGAGCAAAGGATCTATCTACAGCAAAGGATCAATCTACAGTAAAGGATCTATTTACAGCAAAGGATATATCTACAGCAAAGGATCTTTCTACAGCAAAGGATCTATCTACAGCAAAGGATCTATCAGAAGTAAAGGCTCTATCTACAGCAAAGGAGCTATCTACAACAAACGATTTATCTACAGCAAAGGATCTATCTACAGCAAAGGATCCAACTACAACAAAGGATCTATCTACAGTAAAGGATCTATATACTGCAAAGGATCTTTCTGAAGCAAAGGATTTATCTTCAACAAAGAATTTATCTACAGCAAGAATCTATGTTCAGCAAAGAATCTATTTACAGCAAAGGATCTATCTACAGCAAAGGATCAATCTACAGCAAAGAATCAATATACAGCAAAGGATCAATCTACAGTAAAGGAACTATAAACAGCAAAGGATATATCTACAGCAAAAGATCTATCTACAGTAAAGGATCTATCTACATCATATGATCAATCTACAGCAAGGGATCTATCTACAGCAAAGGATCTATTTACAGCAAAGGATCTATATACAGCAAAGGATCTATCTACAGTAAAGGATCTATTTATAACCAAGGATCTATCTACAGCAAAAAGGATTTATCTACAGCAAAGGATCTTATTACAGCGAAGGATCTATCTACAACAAATGATTTATCTACAGCAAAGGATCTATCTACATTACGTGATCTATTTACAGCAAACGATATCTACAGCAGAGTTTCTATCTACAGTAAAGGATCTATCTACAAAAAAGTATCAATCTACAGAAATGGATCTATCTTCAGCAGAGAATCTATCTACAACAAAGGATCTTTCTACAGCAAAGGATCTATCTACAGTATAGGATCTTTCTACAGCAAAGGATCTATCTACAACAAAAGATTTATCTACAGCAAAGGATCTATCTACAGCAAAGGATCAATCTACAGCAAAGGATCTATCTACAGTAAAGGATCTATATACTGCAAAGGATATGTCTACAGCAAAGGATCTATCTACAACAAAGAATTTATCTACAGCAAGAATCTATGTTCAGCAGAGGTTTTATCTACAGTAAAGAATCTATCTACAGAAAAGGATCTATCTACAGCAAAGGATCTATCTACAGTAAAGGATCTATCTACTACAAAAGATCTGTCTACAGTAAAGGATCTATTTACAGCAAAGGATATATCTACAGCAAAGGATATTTCTACAGCAAAGGATCTATCTACAGCAAAGGATCTATCAATAGTAAAGGCTCTATCTACAGCAAAGGAGCTATCTACAACAAACGATTTATCTACAGCAAAGGATCTATCTACTGCAAAGGATCCAACTACAACAAAGGATCTATCTACAGTAAAGGATCTATACACTGCAAAGGATCTGTCTGAAGCAAAGGATTTATCTTCAACAAAGAATTTATCTACAGCAAGAATCTATGTTCAGCAAAGAATTTATTTACAGCAAAGGATCTATCTACAGCAAAGGATCAATCTACAGCAAAGAATCAATATACAGCAAAGGATCAATCTACAGTAAAGGAACTATAAACAGCAAAGGATATATCTACAGCAAAAGATCTATCTACAGTAAAGGATCTATCTACATCATATGATCAATCTACAGCAAGGGATCTATCTACAGCAAAGGATCTATTTACAGCAAAGGATCTATATACCGCAAAGGATCTATCTACAGTAAAGGATCTATTTATAACCAAGGATCTATCTACAGCAGAAAGGATTTATCTACAGCAAAGGATCTAATTACAGCGAAGGATCTATCTACAACAAATGATTTATCTACAGCAAAGGATCTATCTACATTACGTGATCTATTTACAGCAAACGATATCTACAGCAGAGTTTCTATCTACAGTAAAGGATCTATCTACAAAAAAGTATCAATCTACAGAAATGGATCTATCTTCAGCAGAGAATCTATCTACAACAAAGGATCTTTCTACAGCAATTGATCTATCTAAGTCAATGGATCTAGCTATGGCAAAAGATCTATCTACAGTAAAGGATCTATCTACAGCGAAGGATCTATCTACAGCAAAGGTTCTATCTACAACAAAGAATCTATATACAGAAAAGAATCTATCTACAGTAAAGGATCTATCTACAGCGAAGGATCTATTTACAGCAAAGGATCTATCTACAGCAAAAGATCTATCTACAGCAAAGGATCTATCTACAGTAAAGGATCTATTTACAGCAATGTATCTAACTACAACAAACAATTTATCTACAGCAAAAGATCTATATACAGCAAAGGATCTATCTACAGTAAAGGATCTATTTATAACCAAGGATCTATCTACAGCAAAAAGGATTTATCTACAGCAAAGGATCTTATTACAGCGAAGGATCTATCTACAACAAATGATTTATCTACAGCAAAGGATCTATCTACATTACGTGATCTATTTACAGCAAACGATATCTACAGCAGAGTTTCTATCTACAGTAAAGGATCTATCTACAAAAAAGTATCAATCTACAGAAATGGATCTATCTTCAGCAGAGAATCTATCTACAACAAAGGATCTTTCTACAGCAAAGGATCTATCTACAGTATAGGATCTTTCTACAGCAAAGGATCTATCTACAACAAAAGATTTATCTACAGCAAAGGATCTATCTACAGCAAAGGATCAATCTACAGCAAAGGATCTATCTACAGTAAAGGATCTATATACTGCAAAGGATATGTCTACAGCAAAGGATCTATCTACAACAAAGAATTTATCTACAGCAAGAATCTATGTTCAGCAGAGGTTTTATCTACAGTAAAGAATCTATCTACAGAAAAGGATCTATCTACAGCAAAGGATCTATCTACAGTAAAGGATCTATCTACTACAAAAGATCTGTCTACAGTAAAGGATCTATTTACAGCAAAGGATATATCTACAGCAAAGGATATTTCTACAGCAAAGGATCTATCTACAGCAAAGGATCTATCAATAGTAAAGGCTCTATCTACAGCAAAGGAGCTATCTACAACAAACGATTTATCTACAGCAAAGGATCTATCTACTGCAAAGGATCCAACTACAACAAAGGATCTATCTACAGTAAAGGATCTATACACTGCAAAGGATCTGTCTGAAGCAAAGGATTTATCTTCAACAAAGAATTTATCTACAGAGAATCTATGTTCAGCAAAGAATTTATTTACAGCAAAGGATCTATCTACAGCAAAGGATCAATCTACAGCAAAGAATCAATATACAGCAAAGGATCAATCTACAGTAAAGGAACTATAAACAGCAAAGGATATATCTACAGCAAAAGATCTATCTACAGTAAAGGATCTATCTACATCATATGATCAATCTACAGCAAGGGATCTATCTACAGCCAAGGATCTATTTACAGCAAAGGATCTATATACAGCAAAGGATCTATCTACAGTAAAGGATCTATTTATAACCAAGGATCTATCTACAGCAAAAAGGATTTATCTACAGCAAAGGATCTAATTACAGCGAAGGATCTATCTACAACAAATGATTTATCTACAGCAAAGGATCTATCTACATTACGTGATCTATTTACAGCAAACGATATCTACAGCAGAGTTTCTATCTACAGTAAAGGATCTATCTACAAAAAAGTATCAATCTACAGAAATGGATCTATCTTCAGCAGAGAATCTATCTACAACAAAGGATCTTTCTACAGCAATTGATCTATCTAAGTCAATGGATCTAGCTATGGCAAAAGATCTATCTACAGTAAAGGATCTATCTACAGCGAAGGATCTATCTACAGCAAAGGTTCTATCTACAACAAAGAATCTATATACAGAAAAGAATCTATCTACAGTAAAGGATCTATCTACAGCGAAGGATCTATTTACAGCAAAGGATCTATCTACAGCAAAAGATCTATCTACAGCAAAGGATCTATCTACAGTAAAGGATCTATTTACAGCAATGTATCTAACTACAACAAACAATTTATCTACAGCAAAAGATCTATCTACAGCTAAGGATCCATCTACAGCAAAGGATCTATCTACAGTAAAGGATCTATATACTGTAAAGATCTGTCTACAGCAAAGAATCTATCTACAGCAAATGATCTACCTACAGCAATGAATCTATCTACACCAAAGGATCTTTCAACAGCGAAAGATCTGTCAACAGCGAAGGATCTATCTACAGCAAAGGATCTATTTACAGCAGAAGATCTTTCTACAGAAAATAATCTATCTACAGCGAAGAATTTATCTACAGCAAAGGATCTTTCTTCAGCAAAGGATCTATCTACGGCAAGGGATCTATCTACGGCAAAGGATTTATTTATTTATCTACAGCAAAGATCTACAGCTAAGGATCCATCTACAGCAAAGGATCTATCTACAGTATAGGATCTATCTACTGCAAAGATCTGTCTACAGCAAATAATCTATCTACAGCGAAGGATCTATCTACAACAAAGAATTTATATACAACAAAGAATCTATCTACAGTAAAGGATATGTCTACAGCAAAGGATCTATCTGCAGCAAAGGATCTATCTACAGCAAAGGATCTATCTACAGCAAAGGATCTATCTACAGTATAGGATCTTTCTACAGCAAAGGATCTATCTACAACAAAAGATTTATCTACAGCAAAGGATCTATCTACAGCAAAGGATCAATCTACAGCAAAGGATCTATCTACAGTAAAGGATCTATATACTGCAAAGGATATGTCTACAGCAAAGGATCTATCTACAACAAAGAATTTATCTACAGCAAGAATCTATGTTCAGCAGAGGTTTTATCTACAGTAAAGAATCTATCTACAGAAAAGGATCTATTTACAGCAAAGGATATATCTACAGCAAAGGATCTTTCTACAGCAAAGGATCTATCTACAGCAAAGGATCTATCAATAGTAAAGGCTCTATCTACAGCAAAGGAGCTATCTACAACAAACGATTTATCTACAGCAAAGGATCTATCTACTGCAAAGGATCCAACTACAACAAAGGATCTATCTACAGTAAAGGATCTATACACTGCAAAGGATCTGTCTGAAGCAAAGGATTTATCTTCAACAAAGAATTTATCTACAGCAAGAATCTATGTTCAGCAAAGAATTTATTTACAGCAAAGGATCTATCTACAGCAAAGGATCAATCTACAGCAAAGAATCAATATACAGCAAAGGATCTATCTACAGTAAATGAAGTATAAACAGCAAAGGATATATCTACAGTAAAAGATCTATCTACAGTAAAGGATCTATCTACATCATATGATCAATCTACAGCAAGGGATCTATCTACAGCAAAGGATCTATTCACAGCAAAGGATCTATATACAGCAAAGGATCTATCTACAGTAAAGGATCTATTTATAACCAAGGATCTATCTACAGCAAAAAGGATTTATCTACAGCAAAGGATCTAATTACTGCGAAGGATCTATCTACAGCAAATGATTTTTCTACAGCAAAGGATCTATCTACATTGCGTGATCTATTTACAGCAAACGATATCTACAGCAGAGTTTCTATCTACAGTAAAGGATCTATCTACAAAAAAGTATCAATCTACAGAAATGGATCTATCTACAGCAGAGAATCTATCTACAACAAAGGATCTTTCTACAGCATTTGATCTATCTAAGTCAATGGATCTAGCTATGGCAAAAGATCTATCTACAGCAAAGGATCTATCTACAGCGAAGGATCTATCTACAGCAAAGGTTCTATCTACAGCAAAGGATCTATCTACAGCAAAGGATCTATATTCAGTAAATGATCTATCTCCACTAAGGGATCCATCTACAGCAAGGGGTCCATCTATAGCATGGGATCCTTCTACAGCATAGGATCTATCTACAGCAAAGGATCTATCTACAACAAAAGATCTATCTACAGCAATGATCTATCTACAGCAAAGGATTTTATCTACAGCAAAGGATCTATCTACAGTAAAGTATCTATCTACTGCAAAAGATCCATCTACTGCAAAGGATCTATGTACAGCAAAGGATCTATCTAGAGCAATGAATCAATCTACAGCAAAGGATCTATCTTCAGCAAAGAATCTATTTACAGCATAGGATCTATCTACAACAAACGATCTATCTACAGCAATGATCTATCTACAGCAAAGAATCTATCTACAGCAAAGGATCTATCTACAGCAAAGGATCTATCTACAGTATAGTATCTATATACTGCAAAGGATCTATCTACTGCAGAGGATCTATCTTCTGCAAAAGATCTATCTACAGCAATGAATCAATCTACTGCAAAGGATCTATCTTCAGCAAAGAATCTATCTACAGCAAAAGATCTATCAAGAGGACACTTGAGAGCATTATTTATTTATAAGCTGTAATGCTAAATGAATTTCCTCAAAATGATAGTGTTTTTTATAACATAAGACTCTGACAGAGAAAACAATGAAGATATTGAAAAAAATTTGATACAATGTTCTGATCCAATTATTTTTATGTACTATCATTAACAGTTTGAGGACTCCTTTAAAGAATCTTATATAACATCTTTTGACAACTTATGTGTCATTTAAAATTAAACAATGAGGTTGTATCAAATTCTCCCAAAGGTAGGGTAATTTCATACTTAATATTTATATTTTTCAAATTATCACCACGGATGTATGGAATAACATATTGAATAAAATTATTACATGAATCGATAGCCAAGATGCTGAATGTGATGAATAAAAAACAAAAATTGTGAAATATTTGTTAATAAGTTTTTAATTAAGCAAAAACCTCAATTTGAATCGAATTATCCCGTCTTATCCAACACTAAAACAGTTAAACCCACTGCATTTTTCCATAAGCTAAAAAAATCTACCCACATATTTCCAATTTAGCCACTGAAAATTAATGACAAGATAATGTAGGAATAACAGAATAAATAGCTAACATTCCACCAACTTTGCTAGAATATATTTTTCAAAGGGTGGAAATAGGGGTTTCAAAACAGTTTTATTTAAGTTTTAAACTTGCTGAGTTGCCAATAAAATGGCAAGAAACTCGTTCGAGAAAGAACAGACGGACCAGTAGAACAGTTTACTAGTTTATTTTGTATCAAATTACCCCGTCTTACTCTTGAATACTGAGAAGGTATGTTAAATTCTATTGTTTTCTATTAATAATAATGCATTAGTGGCTGCCGCATCACCTTCAATAGTTCACCTAGTAGGCACTAAGGTAGTAGCCAGTAGATTAATTAACTAAAATAAGTTAAGTAGCTTCCCTTCTTCCCTTTGTTACCAACTTTGGCAGCAGTATCTAAAAGCTGAGTGGCGCACCACATTATGCCGCACTATAATACAGCGCACCACTGTACAGTTGAACTTTCTTTTAATGGTCTCATCGTAAATGGCTGTTATGTAGTTTGTTGTATCCGCTAGTTTGTTGTACTGTACTGCACACTTCATGATTGTTTAATGACCTGGCAGCCGGCAGGGGGATGTGGGGGGCGTGCCACCCCCTTATACATATAACTGATATTTTTTTATTTACACTTCAGACTGAAAGTTTACAATAGTTACCCTATAAAATTATAATTATTACAGTTTCCTATGATAATTTTTATTTTCTATTCCAAATTAAACATCTCAATCGAAGAATTAAACTGTTCAGACTGTAGAGTGTGTAGTAGGGTCAAGCAGGTAAATTGCGGCACACTAACAAACTGCGACCTCTAACAACAGAAAAATCATAGCTTCAAAACACACGTTAAAAATTTAAATTAATATATTATAGCATGCACTGCGCTTCTTTTGATAGCGATGCAACATTTTAATGTAATTTTGGTGTAAAGGGGTGTATTGATTATTTAATTAGAAATAAGAGTTTAAAAGAATTATATATTTACATTTCTAATAGTTTATGTATAAAATATATTTACAGATAATATTCACATGGTATATTGAATTCTATTGATTGAGAGTTAGTTCATGATTATTATTCAAGCTTTAGAGAAACTATTGTACTAATCTAATACTTCTATATAGTCTTCTAATAGAGCCAGGGTATGTTTTTGATGGAATAATGTAATACAATTAGGAAGTTATGTTGATTAATATTCTACTGATATATTTTATTTATATTACAACCTGGCTCTTCTCTCCCCTGATTATACTGGCTTCCTTTCTCATTGTATCATCCACCTCATTATACTGCAACCTGTAAATATCCATTTGCATATCATCAATATACTTCAACCATCCAATCATCTCATTGCCCTTCCAATCATCCATAGATATTTCATTAAAAGCCACTTTACGATAACGAGCCTCAACAAAGACGTTTGAACCATGGGGTTCAATCGGTTCAGTATGTTTTAGAGATTCTTGAGAGGACCGCAATTAAAAATTAAAGAGCTGCAATTTAACTGCGTGACTTATGTCCCTGTAATCATTGGATTCAAGTACAGTCAGTCATAAATTTGATACAACAATTATCAAATTCACTTCATATTGATATATCATTAATCTTCATTCAAATTGCCTATCTAATAGAACGTACAGTGGTGCACCGCTCATCTTTTATATATGTGTGGTGATTTAAACAACCTCTAACTCAAGGCTTTTATTCAACCTGTAACAATAACAACAATTATGATACAATTTTATTGAACAAAAAAAAAATAATGTACAGGTACATCATTTTTTATTCAATAAAATTGTATCATTGTATCATAATTGTTGTTATTGTTTCAGGTTGAATAAAAGCCTTGAGTTAAAGGTTGTTTAAATCACCACACATATCTAAAAGATGAGCGGTGTAATCTTATGTATCTTATATAATAAGATACATATAAAACATAGCACAGAGAATAGGAATAATATAACAAGTAAATGATATATATTCAAGTAATGATACTTACATATTTATAGCCATGAGAGTGGACAATATAATCAATAGGAGAGGTAAAGGTGAGTTGGATGCTGTGATTAGTACATGCTTGATTTAATGATATTGAGATGATCTATCTAAATGATGTGTAACATAGATTCAGAAGTTAGTACGATATACTTAAATCACAACAATATACATCAACTTAGGTACCTACAATTATTATTGGCACAGTATACAACTACTTTATGATAATATGACTATGAGTTAATCAATGACACAGAGTTCACGGAGTCTCACACTCTCATAAGATTATCACAGACTACCAGTCTGCAAACCAGGTAATAAAGCATGTCTAAACTCGTCATTTTATTATAATTTCAAGGGCGATTGGCGAGTTTGTGACACTTATTTAGAGCCCTTCCATTGCAAATGGCAAGAAACATCTAATTTTCTCCAATGCTACAATGTTATTTTGGAGAGTTTTATGATAATTTTATCATTTTGGAGAGAAATGTGGTTTCTTCTGGAGAGACAATTATTGGAGAGTTTATGAGCCATACCATTTTACTTGAACTGCAAAGTGTGTCAAATCTGTCTCCCAAGATTTTATTTTGAGGACAATTTGTCTCCAAATATTCTCAAATCTGTCTCTAAACTGATCAGAATTCTCAATTTTTTTTTCCAATAAATTAATAACATGTAATCATAGGAATTAAATATTGATAAGAAAATTTTCTCCCAAGATCTTAAATCTTGCAAAGCAACGATATATTTTTCTTCAAAAAACTTCTCCAAAGATCTTGGAGACTAGTCAGACTAAATATATGATATGCCATATTTCCACGTGTGGATAAAGTCGCTAGAATATTGAAGACTTTCATATAAGTTGATAAACCCCGTAAATAACTCAGAAATGTATCTAAAAGGTCGCAACCTGAATCATTTTCTCACTAAACAGGCGATTTTCCTTCTACACACACTTGGAAATATGGATGATTTGTGAATGTCTAACTCAAAAAATTCCTCAGACAACTTGACAGGTCAGTTGAATTTTCCAATAAATACAGACAGACTGACAGTGAGTTACAGTTAAATACAGTCTCTAGTCTGGATATCTCACATGTCAGACAGTAATCACAGACTGCCTAGCCAAATAAAATAGTATGGCTCATAAACTCTCCCTTTGTCTCTCCAGCTCTCTCCAAAAATCACAAATTTTTCTCCAAATTTATCAAGTTATCATAATTTCTCTCCAAAATAACATTGTAGCATAGGAGGAAGTTAGATATTTCTTGCCATTCGCAATTTAAGCTCGAAGTGCTCAAAATAACTGTCAAAAACTCACCACTATAATTTTGAGTTTGGACATGCTTTATTACCTGGCTGCCCAGTTACAACTTACAGATGAATAAGGTAAGTCCTTACTCTGTCACTTGCCAATATATTGGTGAGTTTGTGATAGTAAATCTTAAAATCTAAGCCCTTAAATTGAATTTGAAAAAAAATAGCTTATCTTCTGATTTTTCTCTTATGCTGCCATGTTATTTTGGAAAGAATTTATGAAAATTTTGGAGAGAAATTGGGCTCCATTTGGAGAGAGATGGACTTGGTTAGACAGACAAATGGAGTTATGGAGAGTTTATTAACCACACTATTTTACTTCGCTGAGACTGCACGATACTGTTACCCAGTCTGCATAAACTGGTAAAGTGTTCTACTGGTCCGTCTGTTCTTTCTCGAACGAGTTTCTCGCCATTTTATTGGCAACTTGGCAAGTTTAAAACTTGAAACTATTTTGAAACCTAATTTTTCCCCTTTGAAAATAATATTCTAGCAAAGTTGGTGGAATGTTAGCTATTTATTTGGTTTTTCCTAGTTATCTTATCATTAATTTTCAGTGGCTTAATTGGAAATATGTTGGTGGATTTTATTAGCAAATCGAAAAATGCAGTGGTTTTAACTGTTTTAGTGTACCTACCAAATACAGAGTGGCTTTGTTAGAAAATTATTTCCCAAGTTAGGAGTATTTACCATGAAATACATTTACACTTACAGTTTGGTCGGTATTCATGGCAAAGTAAAATAGTATGACTAATACTCTCCATTTGTCTCTCCAGCTCTCTCCATAAAATCACAAAATTTCTATCCAAAGGACCAAATGATCATATATCATAAATTCTCTCCAAATTATTAAAATTAACATTGTACCATAGGTGAAAATTATAATTTCTCGCTATTTGCAATTAAAGAGCTCATAAGAGCTGTCACAAACTCGCCATTAAGGGACATGCTTTCACCGACTTGTCAGAGGAATTTTTCCTTTTTGAAAATAGTATTAATTCTAATTCTACCAGGGTGGTTTGGTTTAAACCAAGCTAAAAAAAACATGGTTTATTTGGTTTTTATGGTTTATTTGGTTTTTTTATCCTTTGAAGCTCTAAAATCATTTTTAATTTATCAGAAATCATCAATAATATATTTATATCATTTAAATTAGTTTTATTAAATCATTTAAATATATTATGTAGATATATTAAATATAATTAGTTAATCTTAGTAGTGTAATTTTCTCATGGAAGACATTAAAATTCAAAACTAAAGGAAAATAGAAATATGGACTGGGTTTTCTCCTCACCATATTGTATTAGTATCATTTTATAAAGATATTTTACATAGTGATTTAGTAAACATTAAAATTTAGTCTTGAGTCACACTGTGATATTCATTTGCTAATATGTTATATTTTAATTTGAATATCTACATTTGAAATGTAAATCAATGGAAATATAAGAATTTAAGAAATTTTGAACCTAGCTATGTTATTTAAAACTTGATCTTTGAATTTTTTAAGAGCTTATTAAAATAGACTAGCAGCTAAGAATTATTCATGAATTGGTAGTAAAATGGTACATATAGCATCTGCATTAATTAATTTTTTCATAATTTATCTCAAATAAATCTATTTTTTTTCCCATAATTTACCAAAATATGAATGATGTTTTGTAATGTTAATCATGTATAGTAATCAGTTATGAACTAATAAGTATATATATGCACTTTTATTAAATAATTACATGTAAAAACCAAATATACCAATAAAAAACAAATAAACCATGGTTTATTTGTTTTTTTCGAAAAAAACAATTGGTTTTTGTTTTTTTCAAAAAAACAATTGGTCTTTAACAACCCTGAATTCTACTATTCTAGTGAACTCATAAAAATTTCAGCCGTATATTCCTATATTAACATAAAATTTCTGTGGCAAAATGGGAAAAATGTTTTTTTTGATCTGCCAAATAGTTACCAGAGATCTATGTCGTCTGCAGTGCCAGACAGTGGCAGTTAGTACCAATTTCCAGGTAGCTGTACCATACTTTCCAGACAGGAGCTCAGGATCCCAATCTCCTATTTGGCTGAGTTCCATAAAATTATTTGAATAATTCTCATTTACTGATTTAATAGCTAAATGTTTCTTTTTCAGATAATTATATATTAAGTATGTATAAAGATAAATTTATAGAAGATGGCATTTTATGTAGTGATCTACAGCAAAGGATCTATCTACAGCAAAGGACCTATCTACAGTAAGGGATCTATTTACAGCGAAGGATCAATCTACAGCAAAGGATCTATATACAGTAAGGGATCTTTTTGCAGCGAAGGATCAATCTATAGCAAAGGATCTATTTACAGCGAAGGATCGATCTACAGCAAAGGATCTATCTACAGCAAAGGATCTATCTACAGAAAAGGATCTATCTACAGTCAAGGATTTATCTACTGCAAAGGATATATCTACAGCAAAGGATCAATCTACAGTTATGGATCTATCTTAAGCAAAGGATCTATCTACAGCAAAGGATCTATCTACAGCAAAGGATCTATCTAAAGCCAATGATCTATCTACAACAAGGGATCTCTCTACAATAAGTGATCTATCCATCATGAAGGATCTATGTATCTACAGCCAATGATTTATCTGCAGCAAAAGATCTATCTTCAGCAAAGGATCAATTTACAGAAAAGGATCTATCTACAGCAAAAGATCTCTCAACAGCAAAGGATCTATCTACAGTAAGGGATCTATCTACAGCAAAGGATCTATCTACAGCAAAGATCTATCTACAGCAAAGGATCTATCTACAGCAAAGGATCTATCTACAGTACGGGATCTATTTACAGCAAAAGATCTATCTACAGCAAAGTTTCTATCTACAGTAAAGGATCTATCTACAGAAAAGGATCTATTGTTACCGTGCGTCACCGCCAGGTGTCACTCTCTACCTGTTCAGAGTAGTGATACTAACAGTTCACTCTCATTCCATACCGTACATTTTAGTCATTTTAGTGTCATCAAGTTTAGTGTAAGGTCGGTTGATTTAACAGTGGGTAAATTCTAAATTCATACTATAATCTTTGTTCATGTGAATTAATAGAATTAATGCAATCTATATGAATTATGAATCGAGGAATACTTAGCTAACTATAATTGGGTATTTGAGGATATCTACATATTTGAGCACAATGGGATATTTATGTATTTGGGTTTAAGGGATAATTATTGTTAGGTATTAATTGTATTAGCTAATTGGGGTTTATATAGGGTGATTATAATCTTTCTATATGTATTTGTTTGTTGCAGACTAATGACATTATTTCATTATGTAATTTATGCTACACCCTCCTATTCCTATTCTACTTAATAAACTTGTGAACTTTATAATCGTCGTCACTTACCGCTATTTGGAACCCTAACGCTAGCGCCCTGGTATATTGGCATCTTCGACTACAGTAATACAATGAGTGACGGTGAAATGATAGGAGGGTGTAAGCAGGATAGTGAAATTGAAAAAAGTGTGAGTGGCATATCTCAGTCAATAGCAATAAAGTCCATGATAAGTCAATTCACTAACGCAAATGTTCGAGCTGACTTTTTGAACGGGAAGATATCCGTCAATTACTACAGTGGAACTCTTCTTGAACAACTTGACGAATTGTCATGCATAATATGTCCACTATGGGCTGGTGGATCAATCATAAATCCAGATTCCCGCTACAAGAAAGCAGCCAATTACCTATCCATGATTGTTGAAGGAACAATTGATATTTTGAGTTTACCCAGTGACGCCGGAAAATCATTAACTTGCATTGAATGGCGTACAATATTGAACAATATTGCTAAATCAGACTACTGGCAAATGAAAAAATCTACTGATAGGTGCATTCATCAAGAGGAGTCGAACGGTAATCAAGTGATTACCCCAACTAAACAACACGCATTCTTCAAACAACGCGCATCCTTCAAACAACGCGCAGTTAAAAAGGAGAAATCGGATAGCAGAGCTAATATTGCTGAGTTAATATTATTGAGTTCTGACGATGAGTCTGACAGTCGTTCGTCTTCTACTTTCAGTTCTTTGTCTATAAACTCTGATTACGTTGTTAGAACTCGAGCTTCGAAGAAAAAACTGATAACGCCACCCAAATTTAAAATGGATGGTAAATCTGCAATAAGTCCATTTTTCGATACTTTTGAGAAGTATTTTGATAACGCATTCCACGGATCTGAATACGACAAGTGTCAGACATTGGGTGAATTTCTAGAGGATAAATTGCTAGAAATTTATCAAATAAACGGGGGAAGGAAGGTCAAGTATTCAGAAATGAAGAAAATGCTACTAAAATATTATAAGAAGAACAAAGTTGGTGGCACTGATTACTGGAGAAAACAACTGGACTTAGCTCAACCATCCAGTGATGAACAGTTGGATATTTATGGCATGAAGCTAACTGAAATGGCTGATTTGGGATATCCAAACTCAAAACGAGAAGGGGCTAAAAAACTTAGGAGCACTTTTCTCAACACTATTGACCCACGTATCTCAGGGAAGATATTAGATACAGAAAGAACCATGGAGGTTACTACGGATAAAAAATGCAGAATGCCTTTCGACAGCATGATAACCCTAGCTGTTAAAATTGAAAGGGATTTGGAGAAGAGACAAAAGTCCGTGAGTTGGGTCAGACCACAGAATCTTTATGTCGAAGAAGATCGTCACGCCTATCAACAGAGGGATGCAAGAGTTTTCTCTAACAATAATAACGGAGGCGTGAAACCTAAGACTAACTTTCGCAAAACTACGAGCAAGGACATTATTTGTCATTATTGTAAGAATCTGGGACATTTACGGAGAGATTGCTGGAGAGCATCAAGAAGTTGCCTCATATGTGGTGAAAAACATGTGCTTCAAGACTGCCCTAAATACGACCCTTACTACAATAGCAAGAATCAAAATTTAAACTGATTAACCTTACTGCTAAGAAGGCACCAGTAAGGGAAGTAAGGAAATCTCAAATTCCGCTGAAGGTACCTTCAATGAGTGAGCAGATTCACGAGCGTGAACAATTATTCAGTCAGTTAAGAGGAGATCGTAAACAGGAATTGAACTCTCAACTCGATGACACGTTTGTTCCAATAACTTCTACTCCTTCAAACATTCCTGGTAAGAATGTGTTTCTCCTTAATCATTTTACTGATTTGATGCAAATAAAAGTATCAATAAAAGGCATGATGTTTGATGCTTTGATAGACACTGGTTCGACTAAGTCCCTAATAACCGAGGAAGTTGTCGCCAAGTTAAATTGTGCAGTTGAATGTTGTCCCATTACCATTGGTGTCGTGGGAGAAAATTCTATCAAACCCAAAGGAATGTGCAACTTAAATATTTGCATTGGCGGTACACCCATGGAAAATCAAGATTATGTTATTTTACCGTCATGTAAGTCAATCAATTCATCGCTTATCTTGGGACAAGATTTCTTCAAAAATAATAGATTTGAAGTAGATGTGGCTAATAGAAAATTAATATCTAAACATTCAGACGGTTCATTATTTGAATTTACGTTCAGTAGAGGCGGTGCCTTAATTAGCAAACACGCTAGAGTATGTTGTTATGCTGCTCAGGATACAGTTGTTTCTCAGGAAAAGACTTCGTACGTACATATTGATCGCCTGCCAATAGTAGGTGATGATTTTGTATTTGATGCCGATCAGATTGACGTCAAACTAAAAGATAAAATAATTGGGTACGCAGGCATTTGTGATGCCGATACTAAACGTGTACTGATAACTACAAGTGACCATGACGTTCATATTAAGAAAGGGCAGTTGGTTGGAACCATTTCAACACTGCTGGATGAACCAAATGAAGACGAAACAGTTATTTGTAATGATTGGATGCACCAAAAGATACAGGAACTGGAAAATTTGTCACATTTGGATGACGACAAAAAGAGCGAAGTGCATAATCTGCTGTTTGAGTGTTCTGAAGCTCTTAGTACAGGAGATGGCGATCTAGGCCATGCAGCTGTAACTAAACACCATATAACTCTATCAAATAATGCTCCAATCTATCAGCGACCGAGAAGATTTGCTGGTCCTCTCGCTGAGGAAATAGAAAAGTATTGCCATGAGCTCTATCTGCATGATATTATTGAGCCTAGCCAGAGCCCATGGAACTCTCCAATAGTACCAGTAAGAAAGAAAGATGGTTCTTTACAGCTATGTATTGATTACAGGAAACTAAATCAAGTTACTGTTCCAGACAAATTCCCCATGCCTAACCTTCTAGATTCTATCTATGGTCTTAGAGGTATTAAAAATATAACCTCATTGGACTTAGTTAGGGCATATCATCAGATTCCATTAGATGAAGATTCTAGGCCACTGACTGCATTTTCTACACCCCGAGGACACTGGCAGTGGAAGAGATTAAGCTTCGGATTAACTAACGC
Organism: Caprella mutica; assembly: GCA_947561585.1. Classification (NCBI taxonomy): domain Eukaryota; kingdom Metazoa; phylum Arthropoda; class Malacostraca; order Amphipoda; family Caprellidae; genus Caprella; species Caprella mutica. The sequence continues at coordinate 161,928 of CANNZV010000674.1, forward strand.
ACCTAGTAGTTTCCAGCGTGAAATACAAGCGACTCTTAGTGCATTCCCATCAAATCGAGTGGTTGCCTACTTAGATAATATACTGGTGATGAGTGAGTCGTTCGAGGAACACGTACTACTGGTGGCTAAAGTTCTGAAAACTTTAGAGAGTTATTCCCTAAAAATTAAACCTAGCAAGTGTCATTGGTTTAAGCCAGAGGTTGAATATCTGGGCCATGTAGTTAATTTGGAAGGCATAAAGAAGACTCCGAAATTTATCAATGCTATCTCTAATTACAAAAGACCCACTACTGTAGGTGAGCTTCGAGAGTTTTTGGGATTTATAAATTTTCAAAGAAAATTTTTGGCTCACTGTTCATCGATCCAGAAACCTTTATCCTCACAAACTACTGGTAAAAGATCAAAACAACTCGATTGGTCAGAAGATATGATAGTAGCATTAGAAACTCTGAAATCTGAAATGGCTAAAGATACAATGCTCACATATCCAGATTATACTAACAACGAAAATCCTCTTGAACTATGGGTCGACGCTTCGGGGTTTGGGACCGGTGCTTACCTCTCTCAAAAACAAAATGGAGAACAAAAAGTCATAGCTTTTGCCTCGACATGTTTCACCCAGCAACAAATGAGTTATTCTACTTTGGAGCGCGAGTTGACAGCTATAAGATGGGGTGTTAAAACGTTTCGGCCATTCTTATATGGTGTTAAATTCATAATGTATACCGATCATATGCCTCTTCTCCATCTGCACAACATGAAACTCGTATCGTCTCGCCTCGCAAGAACTCACCAAGAATTAGCGGACTATGACTTTGAAATAAGATACATGCCTGGCCCAAAGAATACCGCAGCTGATGCACTGTCACGTATGTCTGTAAACCTTCCTGTAAGTTATGAGTCTGATCAGGCCCAGCGTCTCCCTGATGGCCTTATGATGGATGGCTCCGCTGCCCCTGGCGGTGGCGATTCACTATTTGTAAGTCTCTACCGTACTCTTTCTAGAAAGAAATGTAAGCTGCCAGGTACTACGCTTGAATTACGAGAACAGATCGTAGATGAAATGTTAATTAATTCTAGTCGATATAATATCAAGTTAGATAGAGAGAGTAGAAAAGATTTGAAATTAATGAGACATTCTGGACAATTGCCTTCTCTAGAATTATTACTTGCAGTGAGCTATTTATATAAAGTAAAGTTGTTTGTTTATTTTTGGTATAAAGACCCTATTATTTACCAGTTTGACGACTATAATGATGATATTTTTCTACAATGTTTAGCAGCTGTGCATTTCAATCCATTGATAGATACGAAGAATTTTGAAGTGCCTGATGTGAATGTATGTTCTATTGTTTGTTGCAATGTGACTGAAGTGAATGTGAAGAGGAATGATAAACCTAATGAATGTGACGATAATATTAGGGAATCGCATGAATGTGACGATGACATTAGTGCATTGTATAGTGTAAATCAATGTCTTTATTCAAATAAGATAACTTGTTCTCATATAGAATCTGAGGAACCCGTAATCGGTCTTCGCGTCAATAAATTGTTGTTTTGTGCAATTTTAGACTCGGGTTCTGAAATTAGTCTAATTAGTCGTGCAGTCATAAATTCTATTAACAATGTTGAGACTTACCGCAAGATAATTTCAGGGCATGTTTGTGACATGGTAGGTTTAACTGGACACAAGACATCCATTAATGAGTCAGTAATTCTTGATATATTTATTGGAGAACGAAAATATATACACAAATTTTCTATTGTGTCCGACGATGTTGTCCCCTATTGTATGCTACTTGGGAAAGATTTTCTCGAGAAGTTTAATGTTTCAGTTGACTTTAATGACAATTTAGTAAATGCTGACGGTACGTTTTTATCATCTTTTCTTGGTGAAAAGGTGTCTGATGATGTTAATGTTTTTGTTCTTACTGTTAAATCAGATAGTAAAGTTTCCCATGAGATTCACATTAATAATAGCATTAGTGGGGTGACACCCATTTGAGGTAAAATATTATGATAGAACCCAATTTAGAAACAAATATTTTAGAAACAATATGATTGAAGGAAAATTAAATGAAGTATCATAATTTAAAGTAAAATATTTACGAAACCTCTTTTTTGGATACTACTAAAATGTAGTAAAACAATTTGAATTATTTTTATTTGGAAAAAATTATTTAGAACTAAATATTTCAAAATATTCTATTTAGGAAAATATTAAGTTCAGTAAAATAATTTGGAATCTCATTTAAACAAGTAAACTATTTAGAAATAAATTAATTAAGAAACGATCAATTTGGAAGAAAATTTTATGGAAACATCTAAAGTGAAATAAAATAGAATAGAAACCCCTAGAATGGCGTAATGTTAAATCGAGTAGTGTTCTTTGGAGTACGTGTAGTTTGGTGGAGTGTATTTTGGTGTAAAATTAGGCTCCGCCCGCCCGTCACGCTAACGACCGCCCACTATTACGTCATTAGTTGTTCAACTCCGTTTAATTTACTGTTGAGTACTGTTCATGTAATTTTATTTGCATTTTGATACTTTGGATATCATATTATTGCTTCTATATAATTTAAGAATTCATTATATAGTATTAATAAGTTTACCAATACAAACCATTACTCTCTTATATGAACCGCCCACAACTGACGTCATTACTTAATTTGCATCCTATGTTATATTGTGCTCATCTCTGATGAGTTAATTCTCTATACGGCTACAAAAATTATTAGTAAGTTATCAATTAAATTTAGGTATATAGTTTTAAATTGAATTGCTAAATAATATTTATCGTAATTAGCATTAATATAATGATTAAATGCTGTTGTAAAGATTAAACAAGTCTACCCTTGAAATATTAACCAGCCATAGAAAACTATTTATCTCAATAGGATAACCCTAAATTTGATTTAGATTCTATTAATCGGTCTAAAGATTTCTATTCTGTCGAAATCGATATAAAACTTCCATATCACAAACAATAAAACTACAAATATAGAATAATTATTATATCTGTGTTTGTCCACCAAATTCAGAACTAAGAAAATATAAATAATTGTATGTATACCTAGGTATGTACTACATATTTATATTCTGTTAACCATTTTTTCTATTTCATTAATTATAACATATTTTTCACGTTTTTAATCCATGAAAGTTTATAATCGGGGATGTTCTGGGTTGTATCTTTTATTTTTGTTCTATCCACTTTTTCGATTTTTAATTGTTAAAGAAATAGTTCGTAACCCTACATATTCCATAGTCATGTGAAGTAAATAATCGGTAAATTTGTCATTATCTAGGAAGGTTGTAATCTAAAACTTCCTATTTATTTACAAACTTCTATACCAGCTTCCTAGTTAACGAGAGCCTTCTATAGAATATTAAATCTTTTATATGAAAAAATAATGCTCTCAAAAAGTATCCTCTCTAAACAAAAACATATCGTATGAGTTTTTCTCTTTTCCATAGTTTCCGTAAAATAACGTTCAAAATAAAATATAACATGTTTGAATTCCCAAATCTTCTGAACACAACCCGGTGGATAGGACTATCATAATCTATTTTACGACCTACTTTCTGCACTTTGATGAGAAATTTCATGGTCACTTTTTGAGTTACATTTGGAAAGATAGAGTATTGGTGTAACTTGGATACATGTGCAATGTATAGAAAGCTGTTAACTAGAAAAATGTTAATAATGTATGACATGTTGTCATTAACTAGGAAGCTGGTAAAATACCAGCTTCCAATTAGGAATTTACAAAATAATCCTCAAGCTTTAGTTAAATAATGGATTAAATGAAGCAAATTAATTAATAAAGTGATAACAAATTCAATATTTTAATCAACTATAATTAAACTATGAGAATATTACCAAGCAACAGAGAAAATCAGAATCATCAATATGAATAAAATTCATTTTTACACTAGGTATACATATATTTAATAGTTTATTAAACTAAATATCAGACTCAAGTCTGTGTTCCTCGTGTCTCAAATCTAAATAAAACAATGATAATCAATAAAGTTTAATTAATAGAATGGGCAGGCAAGGAAAAACAGCACACATACGAAAGGCAAATATGTGTAGTGATCTAGAAGAAAAGTGAAAAACCTAATGATATAATAACTTAATGGTTGGTGTTAAATGTGTTCAGAGCAACTAAAACACTAGTGCAGTTCACGGGGGGATATAAGTTCAGAGTTTTCTCAACGTACACTCCTATCACTTACTTGTAGCTCTGCTTACGATTGTTTCACAGGATATTTTTAAGTGAAACACATTTTTTCATCGGAAAGTAATTTAATAACAATTAATTAACTTATGGAATGTAACATACTGATGAATTTGGAATCAAGATAGCAATAATTAATATAAAATATTTCATTGAGTGTTCTATCCATCGTAATTAACGAAAAATATTACTTGTAAGAAGTATTATTTCATTTACATACTCTAACTTAATAGGCTGTACTATCCCATCTTACTACCTATATCTTCTCTCTTACTGTGGGACAGAGAAGGGACATCCCTCGCTAGCGAGAGACGTGGGATTTCAGACGTCTGAAATCCCACGTGTTCCAATGTCTGAAATCCCACGTCTTAAACAAGCGGGATGTCCCAAATCTGTCACGCGGGGAATACTCCACGTTTGTCCTACGCGGGATATTAAAAAAGCATATTCCTAATATGATATAAAAAATTCTCTGTATTTTGAAAAGTTGACATCTATAGTTTATAACCTCTATGTCAAACGTTTGATAATTAGATATTTTGACTGGACCGTGAGCGGAGCATCACTGCCAGTGTGGATTAGCAACGCCCCAGTCACAGTCCAGTATTATTTTGTGTGTGTTTTTTCTTGAATATTTCTATACATATACCGGGTGCTCAAAAAAACCCGGACACATTTCAAAGTTTAATAACTTAAAAAAGTCCTCAATTTACCTCAGATTTTCTGGTTCACTTTTTGGGACATTGGTGAACACTTTTCTTTGCAATATCCCCAGAGAAAAAAAGTCTAGAGGACTGAGGTCTGGAGAACGTGAAAACTATGGGAAGTCACTTCTCTTGGATATGATCCTTTCATTAAACATCTCTTCAAACTTCCTCATAGTCTAATTCGCCGTTATACCGTATAAAGAGTCAACTTAAGGTCTTTTTTAAGCATTGTTAACATCGATGATGGTTTCATTAATGAAGCCTCTACTCTCTTCTGTAACTTTTATTAGGGTCTTCAAAAACGGACGCTTCAGAGCGCTCAGCGCACTGATACTGGTCTTCCAGAGGCTCCATTATTGTGATTGATAATAAATAGATTTGAAGAAGGTTTTTAATTGTGTTTTTTTTTTATGGTGCATAATGCACATTGAAGTGAAAACTGAATTTTCCCTGCGTTAATACGAGAGAACTTGCAAGATAATAAAACTCTACTAATTAGCTCATTTCCTGTGGTGAATAAGGCTTGCCTGCAGGTTTCGGCTTACTTGACAGGGTTAAAAATTAGACAAATATATAGAGCATAGGGTAAATCTGGTATACTCAAAGCAAACTCCCAAGCCTTAGCTTTATTTTTCAGTTTAGTTTATTTGAAAATGTTGATTAGTTTGAAAGTTATTAAACTTTGAAATGTGTCAGGTTTTTATTGAGAACCCGGTATATATTACGCGCATTTGATTGATCTGAAATATAGTTATTGCAGCCATCGACCGATGGCACAACCATTTATCCATTGTTGCGCGTTCGAATGAGAAGATTATTTTAAATAATGCATCTAATTGGCAAAATTTATCGCATAACTATATCTATTAATAGCGCACCTAACAATCGATTTCTGCGCGTTCGAATGATAGGGATTATTTTAGTTTATGCATTTAATTGTCTTGATTTCAATTGAACGATATTGTCAGCTATCGGTCGATAGCTGCGCTAACGATAGATCAACAGATTGTGAAGCGAAATCGGTCGATATTGCAGATCAGTCAAACGCGAGTGACATATATAATACTTCTTATACAGATTTTTTCAAAAGTTCCAATAGTCATTCGAAAATAATAGAAAAATTTAATTTTGTCATCTATTAGATGAGGATACAACGAGTAGATATCCTTCACACTTCCTATCTTTTAGCATAGGATGAACTCAAAATATCTAGTTTTATGTTTTCTCTCATCTTGTTCACCATGAATTGAGTGCAATGATAATCACTGCAAAATCAGATGATACGGAAGGGACGGGAGCGAGAGCGGACCGTGACCGAACTGAACATGTGTATGCACAAGGATGAGACCGGACCGTGACTGGAGCGAGAGCGGAGCGATGGTGTGGATCAGCCCTAAAGGATTGAATAGAGATTTAAGGTCTAAGGAGTGCTTAACGATACATCAAAAGAGTATCCATAGAGTAGCAGATGATAGGATTTAAGTTTAGTTGTAGCAGGTGTGGAGTGGCTCGAAAACAGAGGAGGCTAGAAAGAGCCACATGGAGAAGTGTGTGTTGGTTGGATGGAAATAGGATGCAATGTCATAAGTGCAGGAGGAAATTACGAAGCTTAATTACACATGACATGTTACGAATTGCATAATAACACAGTCTTCTTTTTCTGCTTTCAATAAAAGAAGCTAAATTAACATAATTAGAAAACAACACGTATATATGGTGGATTTCACACCCGCTTTCTTTCACTCATGGTGAATAAGTCACTGTTAAAATTTCCCCTTGAAATGTCCTCTCCACTCTAAATTTTAAAAATCAAGAATTGCTTTTAATTTGTTGAGTTGATGTTTTATAACTTATCACAGTTAGCTAACAGAAATGAAATCAATCGATTATTTTGTTCACAATTAATTATATAAGAAATATTCACATTTAATTTTCACTCATTCTAAGATTCATTATAAGAAAACGTACGAATACTTAGTAGGTATCTCTCGGACATACATACCAATTAAATACAAAGTGTTTCAAAATTGACAGTTAAATTAACAAGATGGTATGATATATGATAACTATTATTAAGAAATACTTATCAGATTTGTTATTGTTTTGAATTTGTCGGATCTAGTTAGCCTATTGTATAATTGGGACTTTTTCTTGAGTTAAAGTTTAGAAGGTAGAAGCAAGAACGGAACAAAAAACTATAGAACCAAATTTGAAATGGTTTGCATTTTCATAATCAGTAACCCTAGAAAATGAGGAAAATTAAGAGAAATTAAGGAATTAGAGTGGAGGGGCCTTTAATTTAGACTAATTTCCGAACAAATTACTTCTTTTAACTTTTTCTGGATAAAATAATACTAATGATTAATGTACATTGTTAAGTTAAAATGAAATAATCACCACTATTTTTTGCTTTTAAATAAGTATAGCTACCATGATTAGTTGAATAATTGTCATATTTTATAACAAAAATAGTCATCGTTCCACTGGGCACCAAACTGAGGTGAGACTTTGCCCATCGTTTTTCTACTGGGAATAATTTCCTGCAGTTTCCACAGATATCACAATGATTAATGTCAGTTATTATCAAAATGAGAAGCATTGGAACAACAACTGACACCTAATGACATTGCGCTAGCTGCACCTATTCTGCACTACGACATGCAATAACAAAGCATGCATGCTACAGATACCAAGAATATACACAGCTACACTGCAGACTCTGCACTACACTACACTGCAGACTCTGCACTACACTACACTGCAGACTCTGCACTACACTACACTGCAGACTCTGCACTACACTACACTACACTGCAGACTCTGCACTACACTACACTACACTGCAGACTCTGCACTACACTACACTGCAGACTCTGCACTACACTACACTGCAGACTCTGCACTACACTACACTACACTGCAGACTCTGCACTACACTACACTACACTGCAGACTCTGCACTACACTACACTACACTGCAGACTCTGCACTACACTACACTGCAGACTCTGCACTACACTACACTGCAGACTCTGCACTACACTACACTACACTGCAGACTCTGCACTACACTACACTGCAGACTCTGCACTACACTACACTACACTGCAGACTCTGCACTACACTACACTACACTGCAGACTCTGCACTACACTGCAGACTCTGCACAACACTACACTACACTGCAGACTCTGCACAACAGTACACTGCAGACTCTGCACTACACTACACTACACTGCAGACTCTGCACAACAGTACACTGCAGACTCTGCACTGCACTACACTACACTACACTGCAGACTCTGCACAACAGTACACTGCAGACTCTACAGTACACTGCAGACTCTGCACTACACTACACTACAGACTCTGCACTACACTACACTACAGACTCTGCACTACACTACACTACAGACTCTGCACCACACACACTCTTTCACACACTGCAAACCACACACACTCTTTCACACACTGCAAACCACACACACTCTTTCACACACTGCAAACCACACACACTGCAAACCACACACACTCCCTCACACACTGCAAACACACTCCCTCACACACTGCAAACACACTCCCTCACACACTGCAAACCACACACATTCAAGAATACTAAAACTACGGAACTCAATACTCAAGACTAATTTTTTTTTTTTTTTAAGAAGCAAATAATTAAATCATTAGAACAGCGTAGAAGGGATACGGCACACACGGGACCAGCTACAATTTGAACAATCGATAGTCTGGTTGACCAGCTACAATTAAAACAATCGATAGCTAGTCTGGTTGACCAGCTACAATTAAAACAATCGATAGCTAGTCTGGTTGACCAGCTACAATTAAAACAATCGATAGCTAGTCTGGTTGACCAGCTACAATTAAAACAATCGATAGCTAGTCTGGTTGACCAGCTACAATTAAAACAATCGATAGCTAGTCTGGTTGACCAGCTACAATTAAAACAATCGATAGCTAGTCTGGTTGACCAGCTACAATTAAAACAATCGATAGCTAGTCTGGTTGACCAGCTACAATTAAAACAATCGATAGCTAGTCTGGTTGACCAGCTACAATTAAAACAATCGATAGCTAGTCTGGTTGACCAGCTACAATTAAAACAATCGATAGCTAGTCTGGTTGACCAGCTACAATTAAAACAATCGATAGCTAGTCTGGTTGACCAGCTACAATTAAAACAATCGATAGTCTGGTTGACCAGCTACAATTAAAACAATCGATAGTCTGGTTGACCAGCTACAATTAAAACAATCGATAGTCTGGTTGGGGTAAGGTAACATGTAGAGCATCTCAATTCAAGTCATGAATATGTCCCTAAAAGAAGAGAACAGTTCTCTACACACTGGGCAAACTCGAATATTCATGATTCTGTACTGGTTTCCACAGCCTTGGCATAAGCTCATATGCCAACAAGGCATAAATAGGTTATTTGCCCTCTGTGTCACGCAGATGCAGCATAATCCTCGCATAGCTTCAGTCGTGGGAGAAGAGGTGGAGGGACCTGCTGAGGTGGAGGGACCTGCTGAGGTGGAGGGACCAGCTGAGGTGGAGGGACCAGCTGAGGTGGAGGGACCAGCTGAGGTGGAGGGACCAGCTGAGGTGGAGGGACCTGCTGAAGTGGACGCGGCTAAAAAGGAACAAAGAGTTGGACAGGAGAGCTAGAATGTAGGAACATTAATAGCCATAAAAAATTATAATTACTAATTCTTCTGTAAATTAATGTTATAAATAATCAGTAGTGAGCGATTTTAACATTGAATAGCTAATCCAGATGTACGTAAAAAATGATCTAGATATGAATAGATAAGTTTTAATATAAGATAAGATGAATAGATAAGTTTAATTTAATTAATAAAATCCAGTTCAATTATGAACCATGATTGATTGAGAAATGCTACATTCTGCATACCTCTATTTCTGGTAATTCTCGTCAGTAATGACGAGTCCGTTGTTACACTGTCAAGAGAACCTGTGGAATATTTATTCATTGAAATTGAAACTTCTCCACTATTAAATTATATCCAATAGATCTAAGTTAACTGGAAATAAAACCATAAAACATTTCCAATTTAATTTACTATACATTTATAATGGTTTTCTCAATTAATAGAGCTAATCAATTCTCCAAATCGATAACTCAGAAACCAAGATTAAATTTCAAGACAGTAAGCTGGAAAAAGGACAATTATAACCTAGTTCTTAAAGGGGCAGTTCAGTCAATTTTTGTTTTCATAATATTAATGTTGAACGATCACTTAGTAAGAATAAAGCATTCTTGTAGAATTAAACGGTTGTAAAAAATATAATAAGCGATATATATCATATTTTATAAATTCGATTTAGTTCCTGCGTCCTCCTACAGATGGCGCCACCACTCTGTACTATTTATTTACATTTTACAGCTGATAACATGTAAACAATTTTTCTATCAACAGTATTAACTGCTAATTTATGAAGAGATGGTTTTCTTTTCAAAACTAAATCTAAGTGACTCGAAGGACAGTTTTCAATTTCACAAATTCTTTTCACCATTTTCATAAATTAATAACCGATTCAAGTCTGGGACTGGTTATCATTTTGTTTACGTACTACAATGATTAGTTACGCGGTCCACCACAGTCCACAGATGGCGCTACTAATTTACAATATAATTTTAATATAAACATTTCTAAAATCAACGAATATTCTAATGTTACATACATAAGTATACTAAATCGATTTAGGACCAATTTGGCGATAGTTTGATTTTGACTGAACTGCCCCTTTAAGACACAAATTTTTCTTCTACGCAGGCAGCCAGAGCATCTAAGCTATCTAAACATAAAAAAGTAGCCGCCAAGTCAATACCCCAAATAATTCCAGTAGAACACAAATCAGCAAATTACTGGAATAAATGTAGCACAATGGTCACACAAATAAGAGAAATACCTTATACAAAATAGGATACTTTTGAGTCCCCTGGTTAGCGGTAACTACATATTCAACTGAAATATGTTAAAAATTATGCCTCGCTAAAGTAAATTTATTTTAGAAACCTGACTAATTACATCAACTAAATATTTCTCACTTGTATCATCATTCTCCATTTCAATGTCCGGAATACCTCCAACTTCTTCTATGATGTTTTCATCTCTGACAATATCTGAAATAATTAACACTAGGAAATTAAAAAGGATCATTTGCTAATAAAGTGGAAAAATGAAATAATCGAACATACACGTACAAAATAGCTATAATGGAACTCCTCTATAGTGAACTGCAACTAGTTCACTATAGAGAATTTACCCTACTAGCTATAGAGGATTTAAGATATGATTAGAAAACTTACCTTTTCATGGCAGACTATAGAAAATATTTATTTTCTTTTTAATATAAATTAATTATTCAGGGCTTTTAATTTTTCGGATCAGAACTCTAAAAAGCAGGACGGTTCACTACACATGACTCCATTATAGAGGAGTTGCAATGGTAGAACACCTTTTCCATGAAATATAACTAATTTGTGGCAGACTAAATTAAATGTGTTCACAACAGAGTTAACTTCAATATACTGGAGTTCATTATAGATGAGTTATACTGCACAGAGAATTGAACCAAATATTGGAAGCAATTAACACTTCGCCATTACATTCTTTTAACATAGCAACCACATAAATACAAGCAAAGCTTGACATATTCATGTTTATTTATAAATTGATAGATTTTCGAAAAAAATTATTATAAATTTTAAAAGAAGGAAAAGTGTTTTCGGCAATGCACTGGTCGTGTCAAAGGTTGAAGTGGTCCGAGAGAAAACTTCAACTTTTCACTCAAAATATAATTCAAAGGAAAATCGCAATATTAAGGCTCCTAAAAAATCATTGCAGAGCTTAATCAACACCTACTATTAACTTCTTATTAGCTAACACAAAAAACATTACATCATTACAAGCTATAGCTACATTCTTACCCTCTTCCTCTGTCTCATCTAGTTCATTTACATCATCTGAAAAAAATAGATTACGATAATTTGTCTACAAATTACATAGGTACTAATTAATTAATGATCGTAACATTAAATTATTTTTCTATCTGCTTCAAAGAATTAACTCTATCACCAACGTCAAAAGGATATGAGTATACAAAGGAGCGAAAGAAGCAGTCAGGAAAAAAATGACTCCGACTCCATGAATAAAGACGCTTAACACCGTTGGTGACAATGCTCAGTGAGGCATAAAGGCTACTCAGTCAATGCAGTAGCTTAAGCCAATATTACACTGAGGTGCTCGAAATGGAGGGCATGCTGGTTATCTCCATTAGTTTAAAATTACCCTAGTTCGGGGTATTGATGCATGAAAATTTAAAAATTTACCATGAAGTTCTTTGCAACAATAATGCCGATGCCACCACATTTATATATTTAGATAATTATATTCTTTATAGTTTTGTAAAGCAATTACATACCTACATATTAATTATTAAAAATTTATTGGTTGTAGCTATTGCAAGTTGTCAACACTCAGATTGCCATGCAGATTCTACATTGTATCACACAGTAGCCATAAAAAGTCGTAAATAACCTCCAAAATGACTATGTTTTTTTCCCACTATTTCGAATCACCTTAGCGAGCTTCAGTGGGAATTTAAGTACTTCTAATGGTGGCGCTATTTGTTCTATCGCGCAGATATTGCGACAGCCATGGCATTGTTCGCTATTAGAGAGAAAAGGGCGGAGCTAGAGAGAAAAAAAAAAGGTGGCGAGCATCTCAGTTCAGCAAGGGCTTTACCAAGGAATGTGACGAAAAGGGACGCAAGCACCAGTGGCTGCACTCGCAGATGGAAGAACAAAATGAAATTATATACTTTAGTAAGGGTTAGTGTATCTATCTATCTATATCGCTGACATCGGAAGGAAATTAAATACAAGAGACTGGAAGAAGAAGTCAAAAAGAAAGTGGTACCATGAATATAATCACCTACCACCGTCAGTGATAATGCTCATGGATTAAGAAAAGCTATTACGTGAATACAGCACTTAACAAGGCATGTGACGAAAAGGGACACAAACATTGATGGCGGTACTCACGGATGGAAGAATAGGAAAATGAACCAATTAAATTTTTGGTTCTAATTTAGAACAAAGGAGGAAAAGAATACAAAAATATACAAAACATTTTTCAAACCCAAGACATATCAAAACCAATATCTCGTTCAGTTTTAAAACTAATTCAAATGACCTCGTTTGAAAAATATATAGCTGAATTGAATAAAACATAAACTTGTTCAAAAATGAAATGATAGTTTACCTATGTTGTCCACCATCCCAGGAAGCTCCTGCTCTTCCTCGTCATCGTGCAGACTCAGAGGATTTATGGTGACAGCGTGAGATACGGTTGCCAAAAATTCCCTCACGCTCACTCTGAAATAAATATAGAATACATTTTATCTCTAATATTTAAATAATGTAAGAATAGACAGATATCAATGGTCATCACTATAATATTGAAGTTTCACAGCTAGCTAGTTACACCAATAATTAATAACTACCTGCCGAGCTCAAGCTTCTCTGTCGCTTGTTTTATTTTTCGGTCATTGGCCAATACACCAGCCGAGGTGGCACGCCTTATCTGCTGTCCATCTACAGCTAACAAGAAGTCGTTAGCTGTAGTCAGTTCAACTTTCCGAATCTTGGCTGTGAATGTGATAAGATAATTTTTATTAATCTTTGACTAATAAATTATATATAGACTTAAGATGCATGAAGCATTCAGAATAACAATGATCAATTAAACGATATGCATGATTTTTAACAGAGTATTGACTTATAAAATATCTTAAATCCACTCAATGCTTCTATATTTATTATATAATAGGAAAAAAATGGAAGTGCTAAGGTTTAATTGCGCTATATATTCTATATCAGGTCAAAAGATGATTATTGAAACGTTGACGAAATGAAATTCTCTATAGGATAGATTCTAAGAAAATAATATCCAGTGTGATGCGATTTAATTTTAATTCTTTTGATTCAGATGTACTAAAATAGGAGTCTATATTGTTTGGTAGTGAATGATTCGCAGAAAATATAAATAGATTTGATGATACTACTCACTCATGAAACGGGAGTAATCTCTATTGGTCGATAAAGACGAGTTGATTATCCTGTGAAATGATTCCACCCCATTGTTAGTCCTTAATGGTTGCTTGGACACAGAAAAGGTGTTGCCACCTATTCTTCGGAGCCAAAACCTATCAATGTATGAACGGAATTGTTGGAGAGCGGGTCTGTCTTCCTCCGTCGTAGTCTCCAGACAATTCCGACCATCAGAGATCCTAGCAGCCGGCAAAAGGGGAAGAGCTAAAGCAAATCTCACCACAGAGTACACTGGTTCAGTTTGCCTGCTGTATTCTCTGTCCAGCTGGAGAGATTTGCACCTCTTGTACACAGCCTATTGGAGAGTATTAATATTGGGTTTAGCTTGAATTACGCTTATGCAGTAAATAGTTTGTGGGATTAATAATTATGCTTATTCTTGAAAAATATAAAATTCAGATACATCGATAAGCAACAATATAAATTTAAATGGAATTCAACTTTATATAGATAAAGATAGTACAGATAGTAGATACTAATTAGAAATTCTTCATCGAAAACTGAAGGTTTTTTGCTTTAAATTGGAGTAATTTTTGTTTATAAATAAATTAATAACATGTTGTACACGCACAAATACGCACTAATATGAGAAGAATTCTACAAAAAATATCATCTTTTTCATTGTCCTGTACAACATTAAAAAGATATTATGAATGAATCGCAAATTAACGCAAATTAATAATATCTCATTAAATGATAGATGCAGTCGGGTAGATACCAGTTTTTTTGATAATTTTTCCAAATTTCTGAAATGCTTTTTGGTCTTCTTGGAAATTGAAAACAATTTTTGACAACCATTTGATAATGTAATTTTTTATCATTTTTTACAATATTTCGTCGTTGTACTAACGACATCTTCAGGTAAAATAGATCTGTAGAAATGGTACATTTATTAATAAAATTATGGAAGTTAAAAGATATTTTTTATAATGTCTACTAGGTGATACCATTTCTGAGAAAGTTAGGGCTATTAACAAATTAGAGATATGAAGACAGGGGTCAAGAGAATGAAGTTCTATTTAGTGCGAAATATTAAATATGGAGTGGCTATATGTTCTAATCGTTAATTTAGGTTAATTTTTATGAAACATTTTTGTAAAGATGAATTTAGATGAATAAATTGAATAGAATTATAAAGTGAATTTTAGAATTATTTTTGAGAACAAACGGTAATAATATATAGTAAAGTCAAATGAACAGTGGTGATGATTGGTTGGCTATTGATAATTAAATTAACTGAAAATTTTTAGTGTTCTATTGAAGTCTCCGCATTGAACATTTATGGATGGTCTGTGTTATTTGATGAGTAGTGCTTCTAGTATGGGCAGTTCTATTCTATTGTTGTTTATTGCGAGTATCTTGACATCTGGTAGCATTTGTGATCCGGTGATATTTCTTGTAAGGGTTTCTCGGTAGTGGCGTTTGATTGAAGTGTGTTGCTTGAATCTTTCTTTGATGGTAGATGTGGTGTGTCCAACATAACTAGATTGAGTTGTATTACACAACTCCTGGCTGCAAGTATATTGGTACACCACATTGTAGTCGGGAATGATTCTGTTGCTATTGTTTCTGATGAGTAGGTTACGTAGAAATGTACCATTTCTACAGATCTATTTTACCTGAAGATGTCGTTAGTACAACGACGAAATATTGTAAAAAATGATGAAAAATACATTATCAAATGGTTGTCAAAAATTGTTTTTAATTTCCAAGAAGATCTCACCAAAAAGCATTTCAGAAATATTATCAAAAAAACTGGTATCTACCCGACTGCATCTATCATTTAATGAAATTTGTTTAAATGAAAACTTGCAACCAAGATATACTGATTTTAATAATAATAGTATATTTCAGCTGAAAAATAGGAAAGATACAGTTGAAGAAAAAATATTTGGGTTTGATTACACGCCAAAAATAAGAACATTTTCAAGACAGTGGAGAGGAACTCACTTGTCAGTAGTGGAAGTAGCAACCAGAGAGCTTGACCCCTTCGAACACAAGCCTTGCTGCTGCCATTAGGCCTCCCTCGTAGTCGCTGACCATGATGGCTGGTAAGAACCTATGTTGCTCTTTTAAATAATTAAAGATGGCAACATAGGCCAACCTTGTCCTCCTTGTCATAAGGACATACACAGCACAGAAAAGCTGGATGTGAGAGATAAAAGAAATTACCACATGATGATTTTATAACAATTATAGGATAGGATCCGATAGGTATTAAACACAGTATGATTTCTGTAACAAGATTTTCAATATTCACATTTCTGATCAAATTTAATAATATTGCATCTTATAACTATTGATATTAATGATTTCTTAAAAGAGGCAGTGAACTTATATAAATTGCTGGTACTTATAAGTTATTGTACAAATTTGGTTGGTAATTAGTTACCTATAATACAGTATGGGCCACAAAATTTATTATCTATAAGACAGTATTCTACACAAATTGATGACGTCACGGGAGCGAAAATTACTCTTTACTGGTACCTAATTTATATGAACTGTAATGGAAAACGGGAATGTTTAATGTGTATGAACAAACACAATAAGTAAAGTCCTTAAATAATAAAAAATATATAGTACCTAATATATGCACGTCACCGTGCAATTTGCACGGGTACCCACTAGTTATAATAATAATAATTTAGAGAAGTAAGCACTTACATTTTTTTCTAATTATAAGTCAACTGAATTTGCGTAATTTCAAGGTTATTTATTTATAAATCACTGGTTACATATCGAAAGGTATAAAATAAATCAATAAAGCATTTTGACAATCTAAAGCTAAATGATACGTATATATGTTATATAAATAATCTTTACTTTCGCAATTATTAGTAAGAAAAAA
Source organism: Caprella mutica (assembly GCA_947561585.1). Classification (NCBI taxonomy): domain Eukaryota; kingdom Metazoa; phylum Arthropoda; class Malacostraca; order Amphipoda; family Caprellidae; genus Caprella; species Caprella mutica. Next base: position 178,884 of record CANNZV010000674.1, read on the forward strand.
GACCTAGTGTAATCCGTTAAGATGAGAATAGTTACTAATAGCTCTAATTTAAATTAGAGCTTTTATAAACTTAATAGCTCTAATTAATTAGCTACTAGTTGGTAAAAGCCCTAATTTAAATTACAAATTAGCTAAGAAAATTTTTAGTTAGCTTGTGAACAATAAAAAAACTTATATATCTGGGGGCATTTACCTACATTGATGAAGAATCTACGGCAAGAATATATCAAACAAGTAATTCATTGAAAAAAGAAGGATGAGATGAAGTATAATCTGATGAGATTGAATTAATTTGCATATACAAAATATTACCTTATCACCAACAGGAATGTGGATGGTGAACATCTGATGCATGGTTGCTGGAACGCATTTGAATGTTCCATCGCAATGAAAAAGCCTCGATGCCCCCAAGTGTGATTCAAGTGTTGGGGACATGAAAATTATATTCGTGCTTCCCTCCACCTCTTGAACCACTCGGAAGAATTTACCTCTTGCACCAAGTGATTCGTTGAGTCTGAAAAAAATTAAATTATGAATAATATAGCTAATTTATGTAACAAGTTTCAATCATGAAGTGTGCAGTACAACAAACTACATTACCGTTTCATTAAAAAAATCTATATCCTTTAAGTAATTTCAATGAAAACACGAGTTTTTTCTCAATCTCAAGTTCTCAATCCTTCAGTAATACATAGGAAATAAATAACTTTCAACCCTCATATCTCAAAAACTATCAGTTTCTACGAAAAACAGTTTTGATTTTCGGATTCTATGGACAAAAATAAATAAAAAAATTATTGAAATTAAATCTGGTGGGGGTCGTCAGATGGGAAATGTCGTGGATAAACAAGTTCTCCACGAAATCATACTATTATTTCTTTTAGATCATTGTCCCTATGTATTTCAATATTGCATCAGGCATTTTATAATCGAAAAAATATAATAGTCGATTTCCAAGTGACCTGTGTAGGAGAAGGTAGATAAAGTTTTAGCTAGCACGTAAACTTCACTGCTCCCAATATTATGATTAGCCATATTAATTTTTCCAGTGACTCTGAATGGAAATTAAATTATTGTGTAATATGCGTGTATTTTCATTTGTGCTGGTAGAAGAACCATTTGGGTGTATAGTTGGGGATACTGGTTCATGTGAGATCTGTGTAAGAGCACTTATGTGGAATATACTTATGATTTAGCCTATGCCTATTGTTTAGTTAATTGGAGTTAGTCCGTTAATCGGTGATTCATTTTTACCTACCCCCCTTTATTTGCTTCTAAATCCAGTAGTGCGATTGTAAGACGAGTTTACTGAAATTTTGTGTGCTGTTCGGTGACCCAGATGATTTAGCTACCCCTTATTTTTCGGATCGAAATTTGTGCACTGTTCGGCAATTCAGATTCCCCCCATTTCTTTTCTAGATTCAATAGAGTTACCATCGGGAGTGTGGTTTTATTTAATTAGGTGATGTTCGGTGATTGAATTTTACCCTCTTTATTTGTAGTATTATTTAAGGGGTTTGTGTGACTATTAATATTGGGCCTTCCACCTTTTTAAGCTTTATTCTTATTTTCGCATCACTTATTTCTGTATCTTTCCAGGTAATATATTTACTTTTGAGAGTTAAACTCGAAATATTAGGTATGTCTGTTTAGTTAATCAGCGTCTGAGCTTCCTAATAGTTGAAGTTCCTTTGTGTCTAAGGATAGTCAGATTACTGCAAGTAAATTTCTAAGCTGTTGATTTCATGGCTATACAGTATACAGATATTCTCATTTCATTTATATAATTCTTATTTGCGTACCTAGGTGGTAATATTTTGTAATTGTACTACAGGCATATTGAAACCACGCTTTGGAGTAAAGAATAAAAACCAGGCTATTGGGAAGGGAAGAGCAGCTTGAGAATTTACAGAAGGTTCAAAACAGAGATGAAAGAGGAAGATCATGAGGGTGGTATGAAATCTAGAGTGTGGTTTGCAGCGAGAACAAGAAGTTTAAAGTTTGGATGCAGGAGATGGGGTGAGGAGAGTGTAGACTGTGTGGAGGAGAGAGGGAGGATTGTCAGCACTTTATATTGGAATGCAGAAGGTTAGAGGAGATGAGAAATGAAGCCATTGAGAGACCAAGAAAGGAGGAGGTGTACGAGGTTTTGGGAAGATTACAAATCAAATATTCTGGGGGTTGTTAAATGGGAAAGATCCATAATTCTACCACATACTAGAATGGTATTAAAATGGGCTTTAGTATTCGAACTTGATATAAAAAATTTCTTCATTATAGCTCATAGAAAATGAAAATTCATTGAAGAGTAACAATTAAATAGTTCTTGTAACTTACTCCGGTCTTATTAGCATTTGGTAATAAGACTGAGTCGTGAGTTGGTAAACTGACGACTGACAGTATATAGAAAACTACTCAATCAAGAATATTTGGATATAACAAGAATATAATTTCTATGTAGTTTATGTTTACTTAGTAAAATATTTATGCATTGATGAGACTCTGATTTTTAAGGGCAGCAAACTTCATACAAAAATGTCCTTTTTCTAATAAAACGATTGCTTAGTAAGAATAAAGCATTCATGTAGAATTGTAATGTTCAATAAAATCTAATAATGGAAATATATCAATTTATATATAATTAATTTCTTAACAAATACTAACGGTGATGGCGCCACAATCGATTTCGCCATCTTGTAAGCAGACAAATGGAGATAAGTTTCTATCTAGATTCTAGCTTAAGTGAAGAGTTGGCTTTATTTTTAAAGTTATGCTTTCTTGTCTTGAATCTTTTAACCACTTTTACGCAAAAAAGGTTAATTACTGCATACATAAATTAATATGAAAACAACAAATATAGTCACGTACATACTAATGAGTGGTAATACTTCCGCTAGGAGTCGCTAATTTTATTATATACTTTTTATATGAACATTTTAATAAATATGACGCATAATTTTTGCATTTGTCTTCGATAAGATATCCCTTTAATTGTGATCTATTCAAGTATTGAAACATAGAAAGTCAGTGAATTATGTGACAATCACATAGCAACAATAAATTTATATTGATTTACTTACTCATTTTCACTATTACACAGTGCTATGAATCCCTCCAATGAAGTAATTATTGGGCCACCACTCTGCCTTCGTATACTGCACATAACTGACTTCATTTCTTGATATGAAACAAGTCCAATGGGGCAGTCCAATCTGCAAATAAATGAAAAGAATAATATATTGTTCATTAGCTATAATTTTTATCTATATCACATATATATCACATTTACAATACTTAGTAACTAGCTAAATCATAAATTGGTAAAATGAGAAAAAATATGAGAAATTTAGGTAGCTTCCTGAAGGAAACCTAATTATGGACCTGTTGAAAAAATTGAGGATTTAATATAATTGAAACTAAAAATTGTATATGCACAATATAATTCAATGTGTTGAAATTCCCATTTTCTTTTTGTATGTACAAACATTATAGTTATAATATTTCAACTCGTCTTGATTGATTATCATCCCTTACCCTCCGACAAATGGTACCAAGTCTTTTCGGCTAAACCAATTTCGCCTCTCGACACATTCATCAAAAATTTGACCTTTTTTCAACACAATAAGGTAAAACAAACAGGAATGTATATTTTTTGACACTAGCAAACCAGACTGATTGAAGGTCTGCTTAGCTACTTCGATGATAATAACTATTCTTTGGTCAACATGATACTTACTCTGTTTATTTCTGATAACACAAAATATATGTACATATATTGGGTTTAGGCCTTGGGGGTTATGAGATGCCCTCGAACCCCTCAACCAAGTCATTAAACAATCAAGGTGTGTGCAGTACAACAAACTATAGGATAAATTAAGTCAACTATGGTCTCATACTGTTATCTCAATTATTTGCAGAACTATAGTTGAAGAATTTAATCATCATTCAATTCCTTTTCTAACTGCATATCACAGTATACAGACAACGCCACTTAATTCTGGAATACAATTAATACAATTCCGGGACCAAGCATTGGAGAAATAGTTAATTACAATACTTCATCTGTTCACAGACCATATATGTCAATTCAAAAAGTAATCCAAAATAGTATTGAGTTAATTAATTCATGTCATGTTCATCATAGTGAACAGACGTCCTGTGTCATGTGCCGCTCCTGTTAGAAACTTTCATTCTCTGTGTACCTGCTGAGTTATTTGCTGTCGTCCTTCTTTAATTGATTAATAGACTTCAATTATCCTACCAATTATGGGTGCCACCACAAGAGCACGTAATATAGACCAAATTTCGAGTGAAGGTAGGCTGCTACTGTCCATCATTGAGGAGAAGCTAGACTCAGCCGTCAGTGAAATTCTTCATAGAATGGATGAAAAGGATGCTAAAATGGATCAGCTAGAAACGAAGATATCGGCACTTGAGAATCAAAACAGAGATTTGATTGCTAGGCTTGACGACATTGAAGCAGAGCATAGAAGTGACTCTCTCGTTATGTCAGGCAGTGAGCTGCATAACTCATTACAAGGTGATATTGATGCTGATGCAGTTATTAATTTGTTGAAAAACAAAGTGAATTACAGTTTGGCTGCTGACGAGATCGCTACTGTTCGTCGATTGGGCAAAAAACCATCTACCTCATCTGATAAGAGAAATATTCTACTTAAACTAAAACGTAAGGATACAAGGGATGACATTCTGCGTGCATGTAAAGTGACAAAACCTAAGGGAATCTTCCTTAATGAGAATCTAATACCGACAAGAAGTACTATATTGTTTGCTTTGAGGAATGCCCGCAGGCGCTTCCCACAAATTATTGATGCTGCTGGTTCTTACAATGGACAAGTCTTTGTGTGGATGAAGCAGTCTAATTCTGCAGGCAGGAATCATAAGCTGTTCATCAACAGCATGTCAAGATTGGAAGAAGTGTGTGTGAAATCACTCGGAGTAGCCGCATCTGAACTATTAACGAGAAGTAATATAAATTGACTATGTGAAGTGATTCAGGTATCATTGTTTTATGTAAGTCAATTTTTGCCAGTGTATTTTCCTGTGTCTGTAACTACTGATCTTAATGTACTGATAGTACAAGTGTGTGTTTGTTTGTTTCTCATTGTGTGTGAGTTGTCATGTCGTTCTTTTGATCTTCGTGTGTGTCATGACTACTGTACTCTTTTTCTTATTTTTGTGAATATCTTTTTGTTTTATGTAGGCTCTTATACTTCATTGTATATGATGACCTGCATTATTAGATATAGTTTCGTCCTTTGCAAGCTTGTGTATATTTTCGTATACACTTTGACCTGCATGGACGTACATTGTTGTGTGCAGGTTAGTCTTAGACATTTATGGACGTTTGTGGTTACACCTGTGAAAACTTGTGTGTACGCTGATGTGAGCTACTTTTGGAGTGTGTGTGTGTACGTTATATATGTCAATAATTTTAGTATTTTATCGTTTGTTAGATATTTGTGTCTTAGTTTTCTCAAATGATTATTAATAATCAGTATTTTGATGGTATTGATGCTGAACTAAATCATTTCAATGCGTTATATCCTGAGCTCAATACAGATCGAGGAAGTAGATATTATACGCACTCTGAATTTAACAATTGCATACGTGGAAGCTATAAGGATTTTTCGCTACTACATCATAATATTAGATCACTATTACCTAAGATAGACGAGCTGTTAGCTGATCTCCATTTATATGGATCTGATTTTGATGTACTATGTTTTACGGAATGCTGGCTGAATGACAGCACATACAATTTGATTTCTATTGATAACTATTTACCTTTCCATTCACTAAGGAAAGATAGGCGCGGTGGTGGTATAAGTGTATATGTTAAAGCTAATAATAATGCCAAATTACTGTCTAATTTTACATTTATTACTGAATTTATTGAATCTATGTTTGTTGAAGTTAGTAGGGGCGGCGTCAGTGTTTTGGTTGGTGTTGTTTATCGCCCTCCTACTGGCAACAGTGATCTATTTCTGGGAAAGCTAGACGAAATACTTAGTATCTTACGATTGTCCAAATATTCTAACGTATTACTTTGTGGTGATTTTAACTATGATTTACTTCATTTGGACAATACCAGTAATCTATCTTTCCTAAATTTCATGAATAGTCACTCACTGTTGCCGATGATTAGTAAGCCCACTCGCATTACTGAAACGTCTGCTACTTTAATTGATAATATTTTTGTTATTTGTCCAGAGAATTGTATTGCTGGTTGTATTGCGAGTGATCTTTCAGATCATATGCCTATCTTTCTAGTCATTAAAGATATTTTCGCTCAAAACTTTACTAAGCAAACTGAAATTAAGTTTAGAATTGTTAATGATGTTACTGTAAATAATCTTTGTATCAATTTAAGTAATCATGATTTTACCAGTGTTATTGATTCTTCAGATGTCAGTAATACGATACAAATGATTGAGGATATAATTTTACAGTATTATAATTTATTCTGTCCTATTAAAGTGAAAATTGTATCCTCTCGTAACCTAAAAAAGCCTTGGATTTGTGGAGCTGTTCTAGATAATATTAAGAAAAGGCAGAACATGTATATTTTGTTCCGACAAGGAAAGGTGAATCAAACTACTTATTGCAGCTTTAAAAATTTTGTAACTAATGAGATAAGGAAAGCTAAGCGCATGTATTATTCATCTAAGTTTGATAAATTTAAATCTAACATTAAGGAATCTTGGAAGAGTATTAATAAAATTTTAGGTAGAAAAGGGAACATTAAAATCAATCAGATAGAGTTAAATATAGGTGATGAACATATTGCCGACCAAAGTAAAGTAGCTAACGCATTTAACTTACATTTCTCATCAGTTGGTCGTAACATCAGTCAATCAGTTCGACATTGTGCAACTAATCATAGTTATTTTTTAAGAGGTAACCATTCTAATTCTTTCATGTTCTCCTATATCACACCCTCTGATGTTGATAGAGCTATTAGTTCACTCAAAAATAAACCCACTGATTTACACACTGTATCTAATTATGTGTTTAAAAAAATTAGTCATATCATATCTCCAATCCTAGCTGTAATTTTTAATAAATCTATTTCACAAGGCATTTTTCCAAGTTGTATGAAGATAGCTAGGGTTATTCCTTTACATAAAGCTGGTTCTAGAACAAATGTCAGTAATTATAGACCAATTTCGATTTTGTCAACGTTTAGTAAAATTTTTGAAAAAATTGTTTATAAACAAATGTATAACTTTATAGATAAATACTCTCTATTGGCAGACCAGCAGTTTGGATTTAGATCTGGTAGATCCACAGTACAAGCCACTCTGAAATTTGTGAAATTAATTTATGATTCATTAGATTCGAACGATAGTGTTTTTTCAGTATTTTTGGATTTCTCCAAGGCATTTGACTCTGTGGATCATACTATTCTTTTGTCCAAGCTTTATTTCTACGGTTTTAGGGGTTTAAGTTTTAAGTGGCTGGAATCATATTTGACTGATCGTCTCCAATATGTGAGAATTGGGAAGTCATCTTCAGATTGTTCACCCGTTACTCATGGAGTACCTCAAGGGAGTGTTCTAGGTCCTTTGATGTTCATATTGTTTATAAATGACTTTCCGTTGAGCTCAGACAAATTTGAATTTACACTTTTTGCAGATGATAGCACTCTTTCGTTTAGATTTGACCCTCTATGCCCATTTGATGTATGTCAGTTGTTGAATGACGAGTTGTCTGGAGTTGAAACGTGGATTGCTTCTAATAAACTATTCATCAACGTTGATAAGACTAAATATGTACTATTCAATTATAGACGTTCCATTTCTTTGCCAAATATAAAAATCGGGAATGAAATGCTAGCTCGCGTTGACCACACTAAATTCCTGGGTATTCACTTGGACGAAAATTTAAACTTCGTTCATCATACAAATCATGTGTTGTCTAAGGTTTCTAAGTCGCTTGGTGTTCTGAATAGGCTTAAATTTACCTTGCCTGAAGAGGTGCTACAATTTTTATATCAATCCCTTATTAAACCTTATTTCGATTATGGCATAGAAGTTTGGTATGCTTCTAGTAAATTGAACCAGGATAAGTTATTTAAGATGCAAAAATCCTCAATAAGAACAATTTGTTGTCTAGCTGCCAATTCTCACACTTCTAATTATTTTCGACAGTTGTCTATATTGAAAATTGATGACATGTTTTGTTTACACATATGCCTTAGAGTATTTAAAGCCATTCACTTAGGTATTGATGCCGATTTATTTAACGGTGTGCTTACCCATTCTAATATTCATTCTTATGTAACACGATATGGTTCCAATTTGATTACCCCATTATATCGTAAGCGCAAAAGCCAATTTTGTATATCATTTGTTGGTCCTTCATATTGGAATTTATTACCTGATTATGTAAAATCTAATAACTCTCTATCCTGTTTTAAGCGAAGTCTACTTCAACATTTATTTGCTAACTATTAACTTTTCAATTGTACGTGTTTGTAATTTGTAATATAGCTGTGTAACGTAGGACCTCTGCTATTGTACGTTGGTTCTTCTTTGTTTTAAATCGTTCACGTAGCATAAAATATTGTTTTTAATTTTATATAGGTTGCCCTAAAAGCAAATTGTGCTTAATAGGGGCCTTGAGTACGGTTTGTTACCTATTTTAATGTACTGAATTATTTTTTTAACCATACTGTATTCTTGAATAAAATTGTTTCATTGTTTCATTGTTTCATTTAGTAAGGATTTTAATGTCTGCTTTGGAACCAAAGGCCATATCGCTTATCACTGTCAGTGATGAAGCTCATGGATACAGAAAAGCTACTTCGTGAATGCAGTCACTTGCCAAGGAATGTGACGAAAAGAGACACGAGCACCTGTGACTTAACTCATGGATGGAAGAGGTGATAGTAAATGAAACCACGAAACACAAAAATTTAAGACCTCGTAGTTGAAGATGATAACTCTAGCACTATCCTCTAAAAAAGCCAGTAGCATTGAAAAAATGATAAACATGGTAAACGAAATAAATAAACGAAAACGAAAAAAATAAGAATACATTATCCAAATTACATTTTGTGGCCCAAAGGACGCCACTCCCCTTCTCTTTCATTCACCACATACAGCTTCAGGATAGAGCCCATGGGGCTAGTATCGAGTTAAAAGCTTAATGAATTCTCACTAGCCATATCCCAATAGATGCCTGTGCACCACAGCACTGTAGTAGCTAAAGTCAAACTCAGTATTGCTCCAATCAGAACAAAGGTAATAACAAATAGGTTTATAGTCATATTTGTGCATGAGAATTTAATTCAGCAACTTTTACAATCATTTCACTTATCCACTAATTATTTTATGTGTACCTATCTGGGCTGATAGGTAACCACATGGGGCTATCCCATACCTCAACTTTTAAAATATAATCTACTGCATTTTTAAGTTTAGGTAGTTCTATCATTCATAGGTATGATAATTATCTTGTTGTAGGTAGGCTGTCTTGTGTAAATAATTTTAGGTTCTACAAATACAATAGGCAACCAATCTCAAAGCTTTGTCTCTCCTTATCTTAACATTTGAATTGCCAAGTAGGTATCTTCATTACTGAAATAGTTATATAGCCTGAACTATAATTGCTCTTTTAAACTAGTTATAACGCTAACAGAGCTAAGTTCAATTCTAATTACCTACTGTTATTATTATTATGATCACTGGAATAACCAGTTAGTATTATTCTGATTGAGAATTGTTAACTGGAAGGTATTAAATAATGTTGTGTTCCACATAGAGCCCCCACAACCACAATATATAAAATTGTCACATGAATAGGGTGTCAGACTATTGAGAAATCCCAGCCCCCCAACCAGACTGTCCTCTTAACCTTAGGGACACTATATCTCTGTGTCTGAAAAACTGCCAGGCTGAAAACTGCCAGTCCCTTCTGAATTTAATGACTTTAGTCAGTGATAACATTTTGTTTTATAAAAAAAATGACATTCGCTCTTAGTTAAAAAGAGTTAAGGGGACCGTTCCTGGGAAAAATGGCAAAATTAAAGATAAAAATTATTATTGTGTAAATAGTTACTTTTTAACCTTCTAATAGTGTGTGCAAAATATCAGAGCTCTTATGTTACTCTAACTCCCTGGGGAGAGGGAAAAGGGGACCGGGGGGTAGGGTCCGTAGTGAGTCAATATGTACTCTATTAACCAACTCGCTATATCTGGTATCTAACGTCCCACTAATCAGATGCACACTAAGGTATGCCCCTCAGTTACCCGCAAACCTTCACAGGAGTCGTATGCAGCGTGTCAGATTATCAAACTTTGAATGGGATTTTCTATTAGTTCAGAGATCTAAAAATCTTTTAATTCAAAAACCTAAGGCGTTTACAATTTTGAAGCTACGGCATTGCAATTTTTGCATTCGATTTTCCCCAGAATTCTCTACAAACTCTGGAAGAGTTTTATTTAACTTTCGAATTATTTATCAAAATATTGAATTTTTAAATTTAAATTTTTTAATTTTTTTTTGTTTCACTAAAAATTTCAATAATACGAGAGCCAATCCGAAAAATGAAAAAAAACGCTTCCACAGTTTGTAGAGAATCTTGTGGAGAATCGAATGCAAAAAACCATAATGTCATAGCTACAATTTGTAGTATCCATTTATTAAGTTCCACACTGTTCGAAATTTGTTCGAAGTTCGAATAACTCGTTTTCCATGGGTCGAATTGAAAAAATGTCAAGACACAAAAACATATTCTAATGTGTACAAAGTTTCACAACCTAAAATAAAAAAACTTTTCGAAATCTGGGAACGGTGCCCTTAAGGGAACATTCATTTTTACTTAGTATACAAAAATAAAATATATTTTTATTAGAAAAATACATAAAATAAATTATTATATGAATATTACAGTAAAAAAATTAAATACATGATATTAATTTAAAAATAAAACCTTTCTTAGAAAATACTAAAAGAGGAAGCAAATTCGATCAATGTTTGTGAAATATTTAGAATTTGCAACACAACATCTATGATTATCAAAGTTGCCAATAGCTATAATTTGTCCCATCCCTTACTTTGGATATCCTAACTTAGTTCTTCAGTGGCTCGATGTCCTCAAAAAGAGCTAAAACTAAAATGTCTGTTCATCTGAGTTGAACACTCACAAAAACAAAACAAACATTTTTCCAAGACTAAGACAAATATGAGCGCACTATGAAATCTATAAGGGAGATCTTGAATTAATCTCTATGTAACTAGGTATCAACACATGGTGTTTATACCCGAGTCTGGAAATCTCGCCAAAGGAATTTTAATCGATTTGTTGCAAGAAAATCTACCGAATAAAATTTTCGTCAAGGACACTTTGGGCAACAAATTTAAAAACCCTTATAAATTTGATGAGATATAGCGCACCTAAGGTAAGGTTAGCGGTCTGGTTGAGAAAATATAATGAATATTTTCAATAAATAATTTAATTAAAAAATTTAATTAGGGTAATTTAAAAATTATGACTATTTTAAATTATCCAAAAAAATTATATCCTGGCTTAAATTATTTTAAATCAAGTAATTAAAATCTGAACTAGGTAACTCAATACATTAGTATATTGATATATTCAATGTGTAGTACAGATACGAAGATATAAATCAATATATATTAATAAAAAGAAAAAAATTAATAGTAGCTATCAATTAATATTTCTGAAACTTTTCTACACATTCAATAAAATGAATATTTTATTATACCTCCAGACTCCATCCCTGTATTATTACAAGTTTCACTATCTAGGAATGGGGCTAAATTACCCCATTAAAATTAAAAAAAAGAAACAGAAAAATTCTGAGCCTAGTCACTAAACAATTGTGGCTCATTTTTTGATGACTTCAAGTCAAAATTAACATGTGAACATAGGAATTAATTAAGAAATTTGAGCCAATTACAAATATCTGAATTTTGACCTTTTGAAATCTAAAACAATTAGTTGACTTCAACTGACATACTCTGTAACATGGTTGTAATATTATACTATTACTACTATTACTATGTGAAAATAATCATTTGATTGGAAGTTGATTCATTAATTAGTTAGTCACCAGTCTGCAGAAAATGGGACATTTTTAACATTTTCTGTGTGAACACTCCTTAATTTCCTCAGATCTTTCCTATTTGATGATCCTATTGATTTTTTGTTCTATAGGATACTACTACTAATACTTTTTGAGATATATAGGTTTAAAGTTATTTATTTCTTATATATTAGTGAAGGATTGAAAACTTTGAAAAAAACTCGTATTTTCATTTAAATTAGGTACTAAAACATTTATATTTTCACATGAAACTGTGAAGGAGTCTGTTGTACCACACACAAGGGCTGTGGAGTCAGAGTGAAATATTTTTAGTGGAGTCGGAATCAGGAGTCGAGTCAGGAGTCGAAAATTTGTACAGACTCCGACTCCAAGATCTAGATATAAGTCACACAAATTTATATCCATTTAATTTGTTGTTCATCATGTTAGATATCTTATAAGAACTAATAACTGCTCATAGCAATACATTAAATCAATATTTAAAGTCTAAACACTGAAATGACTCTATATTACTTGTTATTGTAATATTGTAAAACTAAAACTGCTTGTTGAAGTCAGATTCGGTGGAATTCTATATAATAGAGTCGGAGTTGGAGTCGATAAATTCAAAATATATGAGTCCGAGTCAAACATTTTATGCACCGTCTACAGCACGGACTCCGCAGCACTGCTGCACACTTCACGATTGTGTAGCGAGGGGTTCGGGGGCGACACGCCCACCGAAATAATTATAGAATATTTCCAGTTGCAGTGATATTTTCAATTTATTACTTAAATACTGATATATATGTAATGGGGGGCATGCCACCCTCCATACTCCTGCCATGTCATTACTTAATCATTTAGTGTGCAGTACAACAAACTAGGTAGCCACTAGCAGATACAACAAACTACATGACATGATGACAGCTATCAATGACCAAGAAGCATGAAAACAGTGCACTAGTTTTATCAAAGTTCTCAATCCTTCAGTACCTAATACAGGGAAATGATGAAATAAATAACTTCAAACCCTCATATCTTGAAAACTTGAAAAGTATTAGTTTCTACAGTAAATGGTTATGGTTTTTATATTATATGGATAAAATTACATACCTATCTAAACAAATTTATTTAAATTAAATTTGCTATGGGTCAAATAAATGGGAAAGATCCATTTTCTCCTATAATTAATTACATATATACTTTACTGAGAACAAAAGCTATTATAAAGGATTTCTTGGAGAACAGTTTACCAGTTACTCTAGGCCCAGTCTGTATTTTGTGATAAATTCCACCGACATGTCGGTGGAATTTTTCTCCATTGAAAATAATATTCTGACAAAGTCTGTGGATTTTCACCTATTTACTCCTAAGTTACCATCAATTTTTGGTGGAAAAATGGGTAATACTAAAATGTTGGTGGATCAGCCAAATTACTGGATATTTATGGTGGATTTTTTCAGCTTTTTCAAAAAGTCAGTGGAATTTTGTGCAGCAAATACAGACTGGCCTGAGTCTAGGCTGGGTTAGCCAAGCCAGGTAGCTAGCTAGCTACCTAACTTAATAAAAAAACACATCATACGGTAGGTTCACCGTTCGTTCAAGTTCGTAAATTAATAAAATGATGTGATATTAGCTACTAGCCTACTTATTTAATGAAGATACTTAAAATTAAGTATGGGAGAAGAGACACCCTCAGGCCTCAGTTTAGTAGGGAAAAAGAATAAATTATTAGTCTCAAATCAGTCTGTAAAGCATGCCGAATTAGTCTCCAGATTATTATAGATATTTAATTTTTGGGGCAATTTTTCTTCAGATATTTTTAATTATTTTCAAATTTCTAAAAATTATATGTAAACATAGGAATTAATTGGAAAATTGTAACCAGATAATTCAGGAGACTAATTTAAATTTCAAGGCATCAATAGTCGCTGGATAAATATCACAACTTCATGCATGATTGCATCTTTTGCAGACTGGGTCCAAAAGCTTGCTTTTAACCCACAACGCCATATTTAATAGAGTAATACCTAACTAAATAGGTAGTTAGATATATGATTAGCCCGGATTAGGTATAAGCTAGCTATCCATTATCCAATAATCCAGTACAATAATTTAATTTTGTGTATGTTTAGTCTTAGATAGTGGGTAGGTAAAGACTAGAGTAGACTCAGTAGACTGAGTAGAGAAGGTCTTATTTGGGAAAGAATTTTTGATTACCTATTAGACCATTATGTAATTTATGTATAGAAATTTGATGAAGTTTTGAGAGAGCTGGAGAGACAAATAGAGAGATTATGAGACATAAACCCATGTTTCAGATGGTTCACAAAAAATCTGAGCCAAGCCAATTTGGCTCATTTTTTGAAGATTTCAAGCCAAGGCCCAAAATTAACATGGGAACATAGGAAATAATTTGAAATTTAAAGCCAATTAGACATATCTGAGATTTGACCATTTCAAATCTAAGCCAATTACCTAATTAGGTAGCTTCAACTGACATACTTTTATACATGGTTTATGGTGAATTTTTTCAGCTTTCTGAAAAAGTAGGTGGGATTTTTTGCACCAAATACAGACTGGTACATATGTGATATGTAATTAGGAAATAAAACTCACCTCGCAATTACGTCATTGAAACAATCTTGCAGGGATTTCATTGGATTACCCCTAACCTCAGACTTGACTGCATTTTTAATTTCAAGAATATTTTTCACGTTTGCCTTTCCTAGATGGTTATGGTCACCATTTTTCCTAAAATTGGTACCATATGAACCATCTAGGTTCCTCACCCCAATATTGAAAATCTTTCCCGTGACGCCACAGTTTTTCACACTACATATTAGGTATTTTGATTTGACCAGTTTATATGTATAAACTGGATCTAAAGCTTCAACATAAAGGTAATGTCCACTCTTTTTCCCTTCAACTCGGTCTAAACTCATGTTTATCAACTTGAAATAGAACAATTATTATGATGAGATTTGATAAGAAAAGTCAGTACTCTGATAAATCACAGCACTTACTATCTCTTTCTATACCCGCCAAACTTTGGCTCTTTTTAGAATGCTAAAATGCTATTAATACCTATAAAAAATTATTAATTAAGATATTACAGCATATTATATTATTGATATTTATTTTTCTAGCATCAAATTATTATTGAAGGACGGGATTATTCATGATTTAATACTTTCATGTTAATTTAAAATGACCAAAAAGTTAATACCTATGTAGAACAAGCGCTCCTTGTATCGCCACTCTCTATTTATCGACACGTTTCAGTTAGTTTCGTCTATAACAAGACTTCGAGACATTTCCATGGTAATAGTTTTTTCAATTCGATATGTTTCCAAATATTTTTAATATCCTTACAAAAATTAAAATAATTTAGAGCGAGAATTTTAAATAACAATATGGGAATTTAAATTCTTAATTAATTTTTTAACTATGATTTCAATCAACAATTTGATTAACAATTTAATTAACTAAATTAAGACAGATTAAAAAGTAAATAGGTACATACATACTACCTAAACAACAAAAATAACTAACAACAAGAATTTACAGAATAGGGAAAAAATGAGGGGAGTCGTAGATGCCAAAGTCCACATAGCAGAAGTGGACTGACTCCCCAAACACTTTGTCCCTAATTTCATGGGCAAAGTGGGAACCTGAATTTTGTTTGTTTTATGTATTTGTTGAAAGCGTCGCTTGACTATCTACCTCTCTCCTTTATTATTTCATGAGGTGTTCCACTCATTGCCAAGTCTGTTGCACGTCCAATACGAAAGGAGTGAGTATTGTCAGGATACAGTAACATAGGGTATGGTAATCAGCTGATTGAATCTATAGTTTGACGTGACCACCGGGTGACTGAAAATGGTGACTCTGACCACACTTTGAAACTTGGGAAAACCTACTTAAACTTAGTCACTTTTAAATTTAATTATTTCTTATCAATTGCTAACTAGGCATTGGTTAAATTGTATTTCAATTATTTTTTTTTTCTTATTTGTTTCTCATAGGAACTACAATTTAGCAGTTAACTAGTACTAGTTTAGGCATATTTTCAAGATCCGATTTTTTATAGATAAGTTAAAGAAATAAACAATAAAAACACACCTGAATTATATCTATATATTCAACTTTAAGGTTCAATCGCCATTTCCGCTTTTCTTTTGCACGAAACCCTTATAAAATGGCTTCAAACTTTTCGAAATTAACATGCAAATACGAGGAATTAAGAGACGCTCAGTCACAAACAAGAAATATGTTGTTGTGGTGACGTCATATTTTTGTGTCGTCTACTACGTACTATACCCGTTTATGTTCCTGTACCCTGAGTATTGTATCTCTTTGATTTCAGACCAAGGATTGTGATGCTTTGCTCTATAACCTTGCTGAATTCAATGCGAGTAACTCGTGCCTCAAGGCCTTGTTACACGGTGCGAGTTGGCCAAGCAAGTTATACTGTAGTGCAGCTACTCGCACAGCAGTGTGAAAGTCGAGTAACTGACATGGAAATTCAATACTATGAACATTGAGATAGTGGCATGCGAGTACAGTGGGACAGCTGCTGTCCACTGTCACGACGGTAACTCGCGCCGTGTAACAAGGCCTTTAGTTCGGTTGATGTACAATGGCCTGGGGCAGGTTCTCTCAAGCTTATATAAGTATCATCTATCTGACAACGAATGTAGTTGATAAACTAGAGGTATTTTTATAATGTTTATAAGATAAGAATTTTAAATTAAGGGATTCTTTATTTTCATAGCTTTTGAAGAATATTTGTTCGAATTTAATAGTATGTAATAATGAATTAGAATGAACTGCTTCAACTGCTCTTAGACAACAATAATATGATAACAGAAAAAGAGACTTATAGAGATAAAAATCATAATGATTATGCAAGAAAATATTAAAGTTATTTAACATACTGTGTAGAAGAGTCTTACTAATGGGTAGCAAGGAAGAATTGTATTGTATATCTGATCTTTTAACGCCTTTAAGAAGTTGCTTTATAAAAAATGCATCACTTGGTTCATTAAACCTTTGAATTTTATGAATATATAGGAGATTGCTGAAAGGTGAGATCTTATTGAAGTTAGTTTCATATTTGATTTCCATAAGTGAACAATATAGTTTGCGATAGTATTTGAATGAATTGGTAATTTTGGCTTACGTTAACATTTCTAGAATTAATAACAATGAAATTTTCAAAAGAACGAAGGAAAGAACTGTAATTTGTAATTGTTGAAGCAGGCTCCCCAGGCTCCGGGAAAAAAATGAGTTTATAACATAATATTATAGAACTAAGGTCTACGATCATTATTCTGCAAACCGCATACAATTTGGTTCAGTATATATTTTATAATTTGTTTTTAAAGTTTTTTAATACTATGTGAGCAACAATTGAGCGAATCACTAATCTGATGCTCAATAAGAAGATTGTACACTCTTTGTTTAGATTAAAATTTCAATTTTATAAACAAACCATGCATTTTTGGCCTTTATTTTAGATATTTATTGTTTCCTAAAGTATATAAACGTTTCTATTATAAGTTCATTCAATTTTATACCTTTACACGAATATTAAATGGATTTATTAAACCTAATACCTAGTTGACAATCAAAAGAAATGGTGCATATTCTTTTTCTTCAGACTGATATTAGAAAGTCGGAAGTGAAGTAGGTTTTGTAAAGTTTGGATTATATAAGTCTTTAAAATCATATGAAATTAAAAATATGTTATCAAATAATATGGGGTTTGCAGTAAAATGATAAGAAACACTAGCCTCGTTGATTCAAGCAATAAAAAAATTTGCTTGGAGGGGACCAAAATGATATGATAAAGGGATAGTAAACTTAAAATCAAACAATCACCAATTTTTTTTTAATCGATTCAGAATATTTAATTATGTAATATTTGAATGCTCGTTTTTTTTTTAAATGTTCATATAAAAAGTATATAATAAAATTAGCGACTCCTAGCGGAAGTATTACCACTCATTAGTATGTACGTGACTATATTTGTTGTTTTCATATTAATTTATGTATGCAGTAATTAACCTTTTTTTTGCGTTAAAATGGTTAGAAGATTCAAGACAAGAAAGCATTCCTTTAAAAATAAAGCCAACTCTTCACTTAAGCTAGAATCTAGATAGAAACTTATCTCCATTTGTTTGCTTACAAGATGGCGAAATCGATTGTGGCGCCATCACCGTTAGTATTAGTTAAGAAATTAATTATATATAAATTGATATATTTCCATTATTAGATTTCATTGAACATTACAATTCTACATGAATGCTTTATTCTTACTAAGCAATCGTTTTATTAGAACAAATGACATATTTTTACAAAGTTTACTGCCCCTTTAAAGCAGAGCATGGTCAAGATCATTGGTCTCAGAAGTTTCATTATCAGAGGGTGTTTTGAAGATGGTTTATTAATTATTTTTACGATAGATTCATATTGTCACAATGAAAAATAACCAATTTATTTTCCAAATCTTTCTTAAAGATATTTATTAGGAGGTAAATAGGGTATAGCTCAAAAAATTGAATGCTGAACGATTTTCATTCAGAAAGAAAAGATCCATAGAAATAGCTTGATAAGAATGTAGCACCATATCCTGTTTTTGAGCTATCCGAATACATATGAAAGTTGTGAGAGTGGATTTATCGTTCAGAAAGTTCAGTTACACCATTATCAGTATTCAAGAACTTTAGCTAAACTATTAAATCTTCTTTGATATTAGGAGTTAATCTTATTTTAAAACAAGGTTTTGCAACTCCAATAGTGGAAATCATACAACCTTTTCAAAAAACACGTATTTACCTACAGGTATTACGGAAGTAGCGAATTGTAATTTTCCTATAATAGACTTTATTTCTCTTAGGGTGCATTTATCTCTCTGAAGAAGATAAAAGATACATTTATTTATCTTTAGAAAGTTTTGCAAACATATTCATAAACTAGATTTTGTGTTAGACCTTCTGTTTTTAGTGATGCAAGCGGAACACCAATATGCGAGCACAAATTTGTGAAAGTATCTAGAATTCTCTTACATTCTGATAGGGAATCTCCAATGAACAGAAAATCGTCTAAGACTTTTACTACGTTTTTTCTTTATAAAGCTTAGTTAAAAATGTAATGCAAGCAGTCACAAATTTTTTCAAAAATCTGGCAAGATGAAGAACACCCTTGTGGGAGGCATCTATCGTAGAAGAAAAGGTTGTTGAATTTTAAACTTGTTAAATGATACTGAGAATTATGTAAAGTAATTAATCTAAAAGCGTAAGCGATATCTGCTTACGCTTTTATATAAGGAACCAGGAGAAAACAGCTTTCAAGACAAAATGTATATCAGAGAGAAGATGATGTATAGAAGAATGAACATTGATTGAAACTTCTGCGCTATTGAATCAAGATTACTGGGTACGGATTTGAACTAATACAGATAAAGGCATATCAAGAAAAGCAGTTATAGCTATTATTTCAAGCAAATATTTTTCTTTCAATTTGTTTGATGGTTGTTTGATCTAGCGTCACCCGGGATGATTCGTTGCACCCATGAGATCAGGGGTGATTCGTTGCACTCTCTTTTGTTAATGAAAACATATTTTTTTTGAAAAACCGTTTGCATCATTGAAAAGATCAGGTTTCGTTCTTTAAGAAGCAGTAAAGTTATCATAATTAGCTTTAATTACCTAATTATGATAGGATAATTACTGAATGCTAATTTTTTGGGGGGTCCTAAATGGTTTCAAAAAGTGGGATTACAATTTCCGCCAACTCTCTTGTAAAGTCTGTAATTTTGAAGCTAGAAACATGAAAAACAGCCTCATAGAGGATTCAAGCCAAATATTGAAGTCTTGACCATACCTCAATATAGAGATGCCTTTGCCTTGAAGCTTGAAATGAAGAATGCTAAAGTTGTGAACAAAAAAGGTGTGAAAAGGACAAGAAAGGAATCCTCTAGTTCCAGTTCTGATATTGATGAAGGGGATTTTCAGCCTATTTGTAGCAGCACATCAGATGAAGAGGATAGCAATGAAGGGGAAGGTCATGCAAGATTTGATCAGAGAAAATATTTGAGGCTTAGAGGAATTATTAAAGAAGAAAAATATTACTTAGTTGTGTTTGGAGGAAATCTGTCATATGTTGGAAGGGTTACAAATGTGGCCAAGAAAGATTACACAGTCAAGTTTTTGGAGAGGAAACCAGGATTATTATATGATTTACCAAAAACTGATAAGATTGAAAATGTGTTACCAGAACTAATCATTTTGGACCAATCACCATTGATGGAGTACCCCGTTCAAAATAGAAGGTGTTGAAACAGCAACTAAGGATTTTGCAAAATATAAGAAAGGAATTGTGGGATAAAGAAAGAAATCAGACAGATGAATTAATAAGGAATTTTTTTAGAGATGAATCGGACATTTAGTCGACCAAATCGATGGTCACTAGTCGACTCAAGGCACTAAGTCGACTTGGGATGGCATTTGGTCGACATTTTAGTCTACCAAATGCCACATTTGTCTACCTTCTTCCTCAAAGTCGACTAAATTGCCTAGTTCTTGTAAAAAAAAAGTTAGTCTTTTTTACAAAAAATTACTATATAACAAAAAAAAAATATCTTGCATGATGGAAAGAGGTGCTGTCGTGATGTAGAGATATTTTTTTTTAAGAAATGATGTAAGGAGCCAAAAAGGAAAGTGTCTCCATGAACAATGATGCAGAAAAGCTACTCCATGAATGCAGTCACTTACCAAGGAGTGTGACTGAAAAAGACACAAATACCTATGACTGCACTCACAAAATAGAAAAATGAAGAGATTAGACTACCTAACAGATGCCTTAAAGACCTCAAATGATAAAAACGAAGGATATTATGAAGTAAACAACATATATGATCAGTTTTATTGTTTATTTCTTAAAGAAAGGCTAAAGATAATTATATTATATATAAAAATGATTATTTTATATGTATTTTACTCTATGTTTATCTGTCATTCTTTTCCCTTCTGATGACAAACTCTTTCTCCCTGTCATTCTTATTCCAATGACAATCTTTTCCCTCTTGTTATTCCTTTCCCCCATGGCCATCTCTTCCCTCAAGACAATATTTTCACCCTCTTCCCCCTGTCAGTCTCTTTCCCTATGCTACTCTCCTCTCATATGTCATTCTCTTCTCCCATGTCATTCTCCTCTTTCTCCCATGTCATTCTCCTCTTTCTCCCATGTCATTCTCCTCTCTCTCCCATGTCATTCTCCTCTCTCTCCCATGTCATTCTCCTCTCCCATCTTGTGCTTCGGCGGTATCCTCAAACCATACTGTCTTCTTGTGGCTACTGTTTTGTCAAATCCGTGGACTTGCTGCGTGTGGGGAGGCAACGACCACAAGACCTTCTCACTGAGAGGACATTTCGTCTTCCCACTATTCGGCATTGTACCTGCAAGAAAAAAAGAACTTTAGAAATGTGAAATGCAAACTCACAGACTCACCAGGGGAAATACAATACGGTTATAACTGGTGGGTGGACGGTAACGAGCATTATAATAATAATTATGATTTATAATAAAGATTATAATCAATTTAATGAAATTTATCTATTTAAGACTCATAATTATCTACTTTATGACTTATAATTAAAATAACTCACCATCAAAATCCGGGGAAATTGGAGGGGAAACTGCAGACAAACCAGTCAGTAGGGCTGCTGATCATGGTAGTTGAACTGGATTCTGTAAATAATATTGACATTAGTTGATTTAATATGAAAAAAAAATAATGAACAAATTAGAAAAGAAATAAAATAAGAACTTCTATGGCCCTACAATAATTGGCATTAATTACCTTAGTTAAAATCACTATCTTCTATGGCCCCACCATAATTAATAAGCATTAATTACCCTAGTAAAAGTAAATAACTTCTATGGCCCCACCATAATTAATTAGCATTAATTACCCTAGTTAAAGTCACTTATCTTCTATGGCCCCACCATAATTGGCATTAATTACCCTAGTTAAAATCACTATTTTCTATTCTATAATTAAAATAACTCACCATCAAAATCCGGGGAAATTGGAGGGGAAACTGCAGACAAACCAGTCAGTAGGGCTGCTGATCAGGGTGGTTGAACTGGATTCTGTAAATAATATTGACATTAGTTGATTTAATATGAAAAAAAAATAATGAACAAATTATAAAAGAAATAAAATAAGAACTTCTATGGCCCTACAATAATTGGCATTAATTACCTTAGTTAAAATCACTATCTTCTATGGCCCCACCATAATTAATTAGCATTAATTACACTAGTTAAAGTCACTTCTCTTCAATGGCCCCACCATAATTGGTATTAATTAGTAAATTACCCTAGTTAACTGATAAAGTCACTATCTTCTACTTCTATGGCCCCACCATAATTGGCATTAATTACCCTAGTTAAAGTCACTACCTATCTTCTATGGCCCCACCATAATAGGCATTTATTAACCTAGTTAAAGTCACTAACTTCTATGGCCCCACCTTAATTGGCATTAATTACCATAGTTAAAGTCACTACCTATCTTCTATGGCCCCACCATAATTGGCATTAATTTCCCTAGTTAAAATCACCCATAATTGACATTAATTACCATAGTTAAAGTCTGGTTCGTAACTTGTGACTGAGCATAGGAAGCGTAAAATTGAAATAATTTTGGTACCTAGGTACCTAAATTCTTTCCATTTTACGCTTCCTATGCTTGTTAATCTTATCACATACCTTAACAATGCTTGTAGGAACACTTATAGTGCTTGTATAAACACTTTAGCTACTCAATTATTTACACTGGCTGTTATTTATAGCAAATTATTAGAAGAAACCACGAAGAAACACTCAAGTCACTCATTCACTTCCTACATTGTTATTGTCAAAAATTACTAAATTACGGATTACGGAATCTTAGGAGTTTGCACGAATTTACTTCGAATTTAAAAGGAAAATAGGTAATTGGCTTGTATAATTGAGCTAATTAAGTGATAAATATTACCACACAATCATTAAAATCACAGACTACACTTTAAAAGGTTTCAAAAGGAACAAACTAGGTAGTTTATTTTTAAAAAAGTTAGGCTCTCGGCTTTTCAAGGTCGATATTTATTTGAATTAATTAAAATAAAAACTGTCTAAGAAATATTAAATATATGGTATTTTAAAATTTCCATTTTTCGAAAACGACCTTCATTCGCTAATCTGACTACACAGTTCGATTCGGAATGCTTGAATTAGTAAGAATTGATACATTTTGAACAGATATCTGTTCGAAATTCGTAATAATATTCACATTTGTGTTTCAAAAACTTTTTTTAGTTAAATGAAATGACATGAAACTGAAGATATTCAACTGTCCATAGTTTCTTTTTGAATCGTTCGAATTTTTTAAAATTCCATGTTCGGATAGATTTTTGGACGTAGATTAAGAATCCGTTGTCCGTTTTCAAGAATTCAATCTGGTTTTTGAAATATTAGATGGTTTTCAAATATAGATGTGGTTTCGACCACCTCCATTCGAATTCAAAACTTTTATATAGAATTGTAGTGTAATAGTGGAATATTTTAATGCACATAATGCCGTTCGAAAAAAAACATACATTCGAAATTTACAGACCTTCGAATAATTGAATATCTCTTATCTTTCGAAATAAGAAAAATTTCGAAAAAAACGCACGTATAAAATAAATTTTGATAAGATTTATGAACATTATTTATTTAAAACATATTTCCAAAAAAAAGTTATTGAAGAAGTTACAAAGTCAAACGCGCATCGACTTAGTGTACGAAAGCCAGTCGAGGAATTCGAAAATAGTATGGGAATAAAAGATGCGGATCAGTGAGTTCTTACACGTATTAAAAAAGATATTAATTTCAATGATAAACAAGAAAGTGATTTGAGATAAACAATTATGCATCTCATGCACAAATCAGTTTCACTATCAAAGTTTGATTCTAGAAGGTTACCTTGACTTTTTGCGTTGACCAAATAAATAAGTAGAGAGAGGCGAGTTGGGACTTTCATCCGACGCGTCTTCGAACGCTGATCTCGAAACTTTTTCCCAAAAATTTGAAATCCGACTGGAAGTTGGTCAAAAGCCATGTTGAAATACAGGGCATATAGTCGACAATTTGAAATGAAAAACCGAATTACGCAAAATTGTTAACGATCTGAATAATGTTATTATTATTTTCGAGTGTTCTAAAGCCCTACGAAGCGTTTAAGATTACCTAGAAGTTTGTATAATCAATAGATTCGGAGAAAAAAATTATTTAAAAAAAGCAATAATTTGGTCTACCAAATACCATGTCCCCGCATCATCTAGAGAGAGAGAGAGAGAAATATGAAGCATACTGTCATAACTTTTTTTCTTTGCTTTACATTTTGATTTTGGTAGATATTCATGACAGGTTAAAAATGAAATGAAAGCTAGCTACTTAGCTATCGATTTTTTCATTCTTATCAGTTTGTTTTCAGATTCTAGTAAGTTTTGTATAAGGACAACGTGATAAATATACTCTTTGAGATTAGATAAATGCAAATGGATTAGTTCTGTATTTAGCAACTAATTTTTTTGAATATTTTTGATACATCAAAACATAACAAACATCATTGTATTAAATATACCACCAATCTACCTTAAGAACTTATGATAATAGATTTCTTGTACAAGCTGTTATCATTGGTTCAGGGCCTGATGTCCTCGGGGATTCTCAATCCTGTAATAAAATTACCATTTATATTTCTCATAATTAGATGTAGCTAATAGATACAGGGTTCAAAAAAAATTATTATTGTTATAATTATTAATTTCACTCACTGCTCTCATTTCACTCACTTCTCTCATTTCACTCACTGCTCTCATTTCACTCACTTCTCTCATTTCACTCACTTTTCTCATTTCTCTCACTTTTCTCATTTCTCTCACTTTTCTCATTTCACTCACTTTTCTCATTTCACTCACTTTTCTCATTTCTCTCACTTTTCTCATTTCACTCACTTTTCTCATTTCACTCACTTCTCTCATTTCACTCACCTCTCTCATTTCGCTCACTTCTCTCATTTCACTCACCTCTCTCATTTCGCTCACTTCTCTCATTTCACTCACCTCTCTCATTTCGCTCACTTTTCTCATTTCACTCTCTTTTCTCATTTCACTCACTTCTCTCATTTCACTCACCTCTCTCATTTCGCTCACTTTTCTCATTTCACTCACTTTTCTCATTTCACTCACTTCTCTCATTTCACTCACCTCTCTCATTTCGCTCACTTCTCTCATTTCGCTCACTTCTCTCATTTCACTCACTTCTCTCATTTCACTCACCTCTCTCATTTCGCTCACTTCTCTCATTTCGCTCACTTCTCTCATTTCGCTTACTTCTCTCATTTCGCTTACTTCTCTCAGCTCAATTCTCTTCTCTCATTTCACTACTTTCATGATCTCATACCCTCCCATTACTAATATAATGGTATTAGTGCAGAGCTTCCTATGTGTGATATCTAGGGCCAATGGAATTTAATTTTTTTATTGAACTTCAATTTCATTAAATAATTAAACTTGAACTATTTTAAATTAAAGTTAAACTATTTTAAATATAACTTTACTTATTTTAAATATAACTTGACATATTTTAAATATAACTTGACTTATTTTAAATATAACTTGACTTATTTTAAATTAATGTTTAAAAGCTGTAAATCAACCATCCAGAAAGATAGTTATTTGTGCAACTCGGTTTTCAAAAAAACTTATTTATTTGTGACCCGAGTGTTCCTGAAATTTGAAAAGTATCCTATATGTAACTTCGCTTAGAAAACCTATTTCATTCCTGTAACTTTTTGGCTTTGGTTTTCGAAAAAAGGTAATTTGCAATGTTTTACAATTTTTTTATAAATTTCAAAAGATGAGAATTTTATAATTGAGTATGTATGTTCGTTCATATATACATAGTACATACCTATTCAAATACAGTGTTTTGAAATGAATCTCTAGATAGGAAAAATGTTATGATATATGAAAAATATTAGTAACAAATACATATTTAGGTACTTGGATTCTTTAAATGGATCTTGGAATCAGCTTTGTTGTTGTTTTGAATTTGTCGGAATTAGTTAACCTATCGAACATGGGGACTTTTTCTTTGCTTGAAATTCAGAGGTGTAGTAGAAAGAATGGAAACAAATTTTAAATTACATATAATAAAACTATAGAACCAAATTTGAAATGGTTTGCAGTTTTATAATCAGTAACCTTAGTTCTAATGAATAGAGAAATAAAAAAATTTAGTGGAGGGGACCTTTAAGGTTGACCTGTAACAATAAGGTACAGTGTTATAATTGAAGAAAATGTTAAAGATATTAATATAATCAAGGTAAATATTAAACTCACACAAAAATTGATATGTAGAAATGTATCAACTATTAACCTATATAAATGAAATATTTATAAACTTACTCTTTTTATAGTGAAAGGAAAGTTATATAAGAATAGGTATTTGAGTTGGGTAATGAATTTTTTATTGAAATGATATAAGTATTCAATGAAACTATAAATGAATAGAGAGACTACCTAATTTACGATCGAGATTATTTAAATTGTATCTTTATAGTTATCTCCCAATCGTATATCGGATCAACATAGGTATATGCTACTAATGTACAGATGAAAAATAAGACCTTCATATGCTACGTTACTTGGAAAAGTAATTGGTATCGGTATTATTTAATTTATTTTTTGGGATCCGATTTAAATTACCAGATGCTCTTAAAAATACCGATACTTGCTGATATTTTACCCGATACCGAAGGTATCTGTGCATCTGTACTTTTGAAATGTAAAAAAACAACATGATTTTTGACCCTCCCCCTTCCCTTTTGGACCCCTTATTAGGGGGGGGGCATGTTTCAAAGTAGGGCCAAAGTCGCCAGTATATTGGCGACTTTGGAGAGCCAAAATTTGATATAATATCTTCACTGGCGACTTTGGAGAGCCAAAATTTGATATAATAGAGACTCTGGCGACTTTTAAAGCTCGAAAAACTCGCCACCACGCAACTGGCGACAATTCTCAAATAACTGAACTCCAAACTTCGGCGACCATAGCTGAAGCAAAACCGCATCTTAGTAAGCTGAAACAAAACTACCTTGGTACTTGGCTCTGTAAGCTCAAACAAAATCACATCGGATAGTGCGTCAATTAGTGTTGCAATCAAGTGTTTTTATAAAAGTACATTTGAATCTTAACTCAAATCGTCTTTATTCTATAACATATTGAAAATTATTATTTATATGTTAATTTTAAAATTGTCATTTATTAAATAAACTGTGAACGTAGTAAGTAGTGAACTACGTAGTAGTTTTAAGTTGTTCTTATTGCCATTGACGAGCCGCGGCTTATTAAAACTCAATACACATGAGTTAACTTGTTTTATACTGCATACTTATGTGTAGTTAGGTTGATTGGACGACCGAAGTACAAACGTATTTCTCAAGTTAGCTTGATTTAAGAGGCAATTACATAATGTACGTTTCATAAAACAGTATGCACTTATCGTGATGAAAATTTTATATCAATTGGTTTTTAATTCTATAAGCAGATATTTTGTTAAGGGTACAACACAGTTCTCTTGTATAAATTAATAGGATTCAGAGTTATGAAATCTGCATTGGATAAAAACTTCTGACAAAGATTTTTCCTGTTAGGACGTACATATTACTTACAAGCTAAACAAATGGTAGCTTCTATTAATTGAAGAGTAGTGTCTTCCAAAGTGAGTGAAGCGTTAAATATCTAGAAGCTTTGGCTTACTTGCAATTTAGGATTTATATATATCTCGGTTTAATGATTAAAAATGTGAGTTCTTCTTTTCAGTTCTGATGACCCTGGACAAGATCAATTAAATGCTAAAGCTGTTGGATAACCCAACCGGGATGTTTCGTTATTCCATTATGCCTGGAAGCTTCAATAATTAAGTTCTTTTTCAAAGATCATTTACCTGTAAAAACGTACACCAGTTGTTTGATGTTAATAAGTTCCCGAATAAATCCTTATTAATATATTCTTCAGATGAACAAAAAGTAACATAAATTCTTAACTGAAAAGATATCTTATATGGAGCAATCTCGTATCCACAATACAAACGATATGTTCCGAATTAATATATTATTATTGTTTAATACTAACTTATATAAAATTCACATAATATCACAACTCCTTCCTTTAAAGAAAGAAATCTAAATTTCCTTTGTAATCTTTCCAGTATTTGGAATCGTTTTATTTTATCAGTTTCAGTCCTCAATATTCCCAAGTACAGGTTTTATATATTTACGATTCCTCCAATATAATTTACCACTTGCTAATTTGATCAGATAATCTCTATATCTTCCCTTTCCAACTATCTCTCCGATATTCTCCCATTTTTTGTTGATGGGATTTTGTAACCAAACTTTATCATTAATATTCAGTTGTCGTAATGGTTTAGCTGTTTTGTTATAATTTTCCTCTATTTTCCTTTGGATTTCACTCATTTTCCCATTGTAGATTTTCTCTTGTGTGGACCATTTTCTGTCAAAGCTTTTATGGTGAGCAGGTACATTTGATCGGAGTGGTTGTCCGTATACAATCTGTGCTGGGGATAAATTTCCATATCTTGGTGTATTCCGGTACTCTAATAAAGACATAAGGAATTCTTCTGATTCGATGTTTCCATTCATGGTTGTCTTGGTGATCAAATTTTTCATAGCTTTTACGGCTGCTTCTGCATGACCATTTGATTGAGCATAATAAGGTGTAGAAGTGACGTGGTTAATTCCAAACTTTTTAAGGAATTGTTGAAATTCTCTTGATATGAATTGCCTTCCACAATCAGTCTTGATGGTTACTGGGACTCCGAGATCAGTGAAACATTTTCTGCATCCTTGTATTAATTTTCTGGTTGTCGTATCTCCTCTGCCAAATGTCATAATCACGGGCCATCCTGATAATCTGTCCACGTAGACTAAGAATTGTTTTCCTTCACATGAAAAATAATCCATTGAAACTTCTTGAAATATTCTTGAAGGAAGAGTTTCCTGTATTATTGGTTCCTTACCTTGAGAAGGCATGTTTTCTTGACATTTTCTACAGCAATTGACTACAGATGATATATCAAAATTGATATTCGGCCAGTACACAGTTTGACGTGCTCTCCTCTTGTTTTTTTCAATACCTTGATGAGATGAATGTAATTTGATGAGTACTTCCTTTCTTGCTTCTTTAGGAACAATGATTCTTGATCCGAATAGTAGTACATCATCTTCCAGTGATATATCGTTCCTAATCTTCCAATAACTTTTTATTGGGTGAGGAACTTTTGAAATGTCATTTGGAAATCCTTTTGTTGTTATCTCCTTCAGAGTAGTGTATTCTTCGTCCTTTTTTGCGATAGATTTAATATTTTCAATTATTGGGTCTCTCCTTGAGTTATTTTCATTTTCAAAATTAAACATGTTATTACATCTCTCAATGACATTTATCTTTAAAGTGTCTTCTTCCTCTTTAGGAATTGTGACTGGAGCTCGAGAGAGTGCATCGGGAATATTGTGACGTTTTCCTTGAATCCATTCAGTAGTAAAGTTGAACAAACATAACTTTTCCTTTAATCTTTGAAGTCTTGAATTGTTCAAATCGTCTATTCCTTTCTTATCCAATATTGATATTAGTGGTCGGTGATCAGTCTTTAGAATAAAATGGTTCAATCCAATTAGTTGAATCCTACATTTCTGCATCGCCCATGCGACTGCCAGTAGTTCAAGTTCCACGATTGCATAACGGCGTTCAGTTTCTGTAATAAATTGTGATCCACACTGAATGGGATGCCAATTTTCACCATGTTGTTGAAGTAATATGTATCCAAGTCCATTTAATTTTGATGCATCTGTTTGCAAACATGTTGGTTTCTCTGGATCAAAATTCTTCAGTATCGGTGATCTACATAATTCCTTTTTGATGTCGTTGAATGCTGAAGTGTGTTGTGGTAACCATTGGAATACATTTTTCTTGGATAATAAACTCCTTATTGGCTCCATCTTTTGACTAAGTTGTGATGAGAACTGTCCCAGTTGGTTAGCCAGTCCCATAAACGATCTCAGGTCGGTTAAATTTGTAGGGATTGGAAATTCTGATATCGCTTCCATCTTCTGGGGATCTGCTGCAATACCTTCTTCATTCACAATATATCCAACGTATTTTACTTCAGCTTCGGCAAAATGAAATTTCTTTTTATTTAGAGTTATTTTGTGCTTTCTGCATCGGTCGAGGAAGTCTGTCACATTTTGCAAATGAGTATCAAAATCTTCATCGTAAATGATGGTGTCATCGACGACCTTTTCTATATTTTTCAATCCTTTGATTGCGTCATCGCCTCTTCGACTGTATTCATCGCCAGTCGATGTTAGTCCCATTGGAGCTCGAAGATATTTGTACCTACCATAAGGGGTTATGAAGGTTGTCAACTCCTGTGATGATTCTTCAAGAGGTATCTGCCAATATCCATGAGTGGCATCAAAAGTAGAGAAATATTTTGATCCAGTCTTGATGTTGCTGATAGCTTGTCTAGGATTGTTCATAGGATAGACAGGTCTCTTGACGTATTGATTTAATTTCTTCAAGTCGATGCAGATTCTAACTCCTCCTTTTGGTTTCGGTACTGTGACCATGGGATGACACCAGCTTGAAGGTTGATCTTCTAAGTGCTCGATTATTCCATTTTCCACCATGCTGTCTAATGTACTTTTGACTTCGTTCCTCCATGCATATGGAATTTGTCGGGTGGTATTCAATGAATAAGGAGTTATATCTTCTGACAAATGTATCTTCATAGGTGGTCCATCCATCGTTTTCAAATTAGTTTCGTCTGCAAAGACGTCAGAATATTTATCAAGCATTTCTTCTTTAAGTTTCTTGATCTCTTCATTTTTTGGAGTTATTCTGGCAACTTTGATTTTTATTTGTTCAGGAAATTGATTAGATATGATACCGAGATTTTGACATGCAATCCATGACAAAATTAGTTCATTTTGATTTTCGCATATCACAATTTCTTCTTCAGTTTCCTTTTCATTTAATTTTACTTTGGCTTTTATTTTTCCGTAGTTCTTAATGGTTGTTCCGTTTGCAGCAGTTAATTTTTCACCTTCCATTGGAATAATATCTTTTCTCTTGATTTTTAGTTTAGTTAATATGTCAGTTCCACTTATAGATATTTCAGCTCCTGTATCAGGTGCAGCTGTCATCTTGCAATTTCTTGTTTTATGTGAACTACATATGACTTGAATTCTTGGAGTTTTTCTGTCTCTTGACGATTTTACATCTGCAATTTGTAGTGCTTTGATATTTTTAGTTTCGTTATTTTTGAAGTACTTATAATCGTCTTTTTCGACTGTTTTCTTCTTAGTTCTGCAAACTGTTTCCCAATGTCCAGTTTTCTTACAACTGTTACATGTACTCTTCATTGCAGGGCAAATTTTTCCGGTAGGATGTCTGTCTTTTCCACAACGATAACATTTTTGTCGTTGTGTTTCATTATCCATTCGGTATGACTCGTTTCTTCTTTTATTGTAGTTTGATATCTTGTCGACTTGAATTGTTGTAGAGAAAGCTTCTGAGTCCTTTTCGGCGGCTTCTTGACTTCTACACATTTCAATCGTATCTTTTAGATTTGGAAACGGTGTCATTGCTAGTAGCTTTTGACGAATGCCTTGGTTTCTTAAACCAGACATGATCTTCGTATTTAAACGTTGTTCTATACAGTTCTTGCACAAGTCTGCTTCATCAGCTAGTTTCTTGATGCAAACGTAAAATTGGTCGAATGTTTCTCCAACTTGTTGTTTTCGCTCTTCGAATGCGACACGGTCAAGAGCAACATTTCGTTTCTGCCTCAAATAAGATTGAATTTCATCCAATATTTCATCAATGCTCATAGTGCTATCATCTTGGATATCTAATCCACATTTTAACAGAGTTCTCATTTCTTCAGAGAGACATGATCTGAATTGAGCTTTTTGTATCTCAATTGGAAATTGATGTAATTTTTGTAACATTACATAATCGTTCCATGATGAACGCCATCCAAGAAATTTACTGTGAGAAGTATCGATGTCCAATGTACTCGGTCGAGATGCTTGTATCTTTGTAGATGATGCTTGAGAGTTTTGAGAAGTATTTGCTTCTCCTCTTTGACTTTGTATCAATGACATTAACGCCTGAATAGTTTCTTCTTGTTGTCTACGTTCTTCTTGACGAGCCAATTCTTGTTGTCTACGTTCTTCTTGACGATTTAGTTCTTGCTGTTTCATAAAATCTTCCAGCCATCCTGGAGTTTGTGAATTTTTCTTAGAAGTCATCATTCAGTGATTAAGTTTCCACAGATTTTCTTATTTTCTTGTAACTTTATTTTCACTTTTCTTCTTTTGTCTACAGCGCCATGTTTGATGTTAATAAGTTCCCGAATAAATCCTTATTAATATATTCTTCAGATGAACAAAAAGTAACATAAATTCTTAACTGAAAAGATATCTTATATGGAGCAATCTCGTATCCACAATACAAACGATATGTTCCGAATTAATATATTATTATTGTTTAATACTAACTTATATAAAATTCACATAATATCACACCAGTGAAAAACGTATGTTTTCAAATCAGGATCATTCATTGGGATAACTATGTTTAAAAAATACAACAGATTCAGATAAGAAGACTACCAAAGAAGATTTAATAACTTTTACTTGAATATATAATATAAATATATATCAAGAAATCGAAAATGTGTTTCATTATGCTGTTCATCAACAGATTCTATCATTCTATACATTCTACAATTTTACAAACTTCATTTTTATAGAGCGTGAAAGAGTTTATAAACATACATGTAGAAGAACACATTCCAATTGAAACATATGTATCTTTTATAAATTACCACTTTTCGATATATGTTATCCCAACAACCAATATGGTCAGTCCATCTGTAGGGTGGATAATATAATGCATTCTTCAGTTATTATGGTAACATCTTCTTACATTTATGTTGAAGTTCCTCACTGAAGCGAGAGAAATTAGTTTACGGGTAAGAAGGTATCATATATACGTATAATGTTTGCTTCAAATGAATGTTTCATAAAATGAATGTTTCATACAGTTCACATTATAATTTAATACGAACAGTTACGTCTGAATTAAAGGGTATTTATAATACCCTTTTAATTAATAATGTACTAACGACGAAAAAGAAAACGTAAAAAGACTGTGGTAAGCTTTAGCAATACTGGAGGTGACTTTCAACTCTGAAAGAAGCAACATGGGTTATTGCCCAGAGACTAGCTAGGAGACTCTCTCAATATAATGGAGCAGGCGATTACGACTGAAGGAGCAGAGATACAACTGGAAAAGGTGATTGCAGTAGTGGAAGCCTATCTAATTATTATGGCAACCTGTATTTAAGTATTTCGTTACAATTAAATGAAAAATCTGTGAAGTTGCATTTTCATGATCTATCATATAGGCCTATCATTTTATTTAGTTAAACTTTTTACCAATAAATTATGTTATTTTAATTACGTTTTTTATTATTTCTTGAAATATATGAAATGAAAAAGCTCCATTTAGATTTACATTTTTGAAACTTACGTTAATTTATATTTTTTTTGTTGAATTTATAATATATGGAGACAGTGTTTCATTATTTATCCCATTAATTTCCTTCATGTGTTTATCTATTTGCTGCCCAGTGTCCTATTCTTTAAGAATAATAAGAAATTAATTATATAAGTATGGCAAGCTGTATCACATTACAGAATACTCATATATTTGAGGTATATATTTATTATTCATTTATTCATTACGTGAAATTAATAATTAAGTTATATATTATCGGACAGTTCCACAATTTCGATCAAATAGGAATAACAATATAATTTCTAATGTGACAAGTATATAACCATGATACACACGGGTTTACATAGATAAATTATATAATCTTTTATTTCCATTATTTTTATTTAAACGTGGAAGAGCACTTTTAAAAGGCTAAAGCAACATAAATATTAATACTATTGATAAGCAGTTATTTTTACTGAGAAGATATATTGGTATTAAAAAAAATATATATCTGTCAATAATTATTTATGATATTCGAATATTTGAAAAATAAAATTGTGATCAAATTTACAATTTGGTAAATTGGTACATAGTTCTAAAAGATATAGAATGATTAATGACGAATCGTTGAATGAAATTAATCAGGTATTTTAACTGTATATTAATTGAAGCGCAATTATATGAATAATATGATTGATTTCGAAAATTATTTCGACAAGGGTTTTTGATATTTAGAGTATCCCTAAAAAAAACGAAGATAGTGGCTTAGAGATGGAAGTGAATTTTGCAGCAAATGACTTGAAAATTGTATGCACTGATGAAGTACCTACCCACTGCCTAGGGCTAGGTATAGTTATAAATCAAAAATCACCCCAATGTAACTTATGTTAAAATTTCAATTTATAGTGGGTACCGTGTACGTCAACGTATAAGTTATAACAAGCCCTGTACTCTATTTTGAAAAAGAATAAGTATGCTATGTTACCATATCTTTTCGTCACTATATGTCTATGTAAGTACTAGGTAATGTACATACGTTTGACAACAAAGAAAAATAACTTGATTATTAATTGTATCCACACTAAGTTAAAATAAACATATTTTCATATTAGTTTGATAGTGATAGCTTATATTTTCTTTATTATAAATTTCGATTTTATTTACCATGTATAAGTACTCGATACCTTTAAATCCTATATTCAATGGAATCATCGCTTGTCATTTGTTTTTGATTGAAAGTGGCAAAGCGCCTCGTCACGCCGCATTGTAATGTTTACTTCTGTTTTTATAGCTCCGATGTTACGATTTACGTTCTAAATTCACTTATCTAACTTGTATGAAGTTTGTTCCAATAATACGTGCATTGAATGGTTCTTTAATCTTTATTTAAAGCATACAGTGAATATCAAATACATTACTTAAGTGCAGCCTTGCAGGTGAATATCTACGCTAATATTATAGGTACTACGGTCTAAGTTTATGTTAACCAACTACCTATCTAGAGAATTCCAAATTTCCAGTTTTCTCAGCTTCCTAACTGGCTAACTAGGCCGATATTTTTAGTATAAATTGTATAATGTAATGGCTCTCTTTTAAAATTATAAAATATTAAAAACTAGCCTTTTCGACGTTTTTCGTAATGTTTATTACTTTATTTTTAATATGTAAATCAGTAAATGTACCTACCTAACATTATTTCTATCTTTATAGTTGGTAAAGGTATTCTATTTTAAGTAGGTATACAAATTACAATGGCTGCCACATTACCAAGGAGTTTTTAGGTTCTAACTTTTAATTAACCATGTTTAATGATGCTTTAAATTGTCTGTTAAATCCAAAGCTATTAATTGGCTTAAATTTTACTGTTAATGTTTTACATGTTACATATTTAGATATCAGTTAAAGCCAATTACAATTAATTTGCATTCATTTTAATTTCAAAAGCTCAAAGCTGGAAATTCAGATACCTGTAACCTATGTCTGTGTCTGATTGTCATTTGCCAGTGATTGGGCTTTGTTTCATATTTTGAATTAATTTATATTTTATATCATCCATTCATCCTTGAACCTTCAATGATCCTTGCTTCCTTGGTAGTTGGTAGGTTTGTTAATGAAATGATTGAAATCATCATATATTTGATTCAAAGTGAAATATGGACAGTGTTACATTTTAATTTTTAAAACTTTATAATGATTAAAATCTAAATTGCCAATTTCAGCCAAGTAATAGAGCATGTCCAGTGTCCACCATGTTACAGAGTATGTCAGTTAAAGCCGATTAATTGGCTTAGATTTCAAATGGTCAAAACTCTGATATGTCTAATTGGCTTTAAATATTGAATTAATTCCTGTGTTCCCATGTTAATTTTGGCTTGAAATCTTCAAAATATGAGCCAAATTGGCTTGGCTCAGATTTTTTTAATATTTTGGCTCAAAAATTGGCTTAATTTTCCAGCCTCTGAAACATGGCATGTCCAAACTCGCCATTGTAATGAAGACTGCGAGTTTGTGAGTTGTGACAGGTATTAACTTATTTTGAGCCCTTCAATGGAATGGATCAATTGCAAATGGTGAGATTGTGAGAAATTTCTATTTTTCTCCTATGCTACAATGTTACTTTGCCAGTTGGCAGTCTGCAGAATGAATATGGGACATTAACATTTTTTGTGTGTACAATTGTTATTTTTGTCCTATATTTAGCTACATGTAAATGAATTTTTACTGAGAACAGAAGCCAAAATAGAAAATTTCTTGGGGAACAGTTTCCCAGTTGCCAGTCTGGTTATTTTGGAGAGAATTTATGATAATTTCAATTAATTTTATAATTTTGGAAAGAAATACAGTAGCTGTTGGAGAGACAAATGGAGAGTTTATGAGCCATACTATTTTACTTGGTTCCATATTGATAATATTTAACCAGGTAATAAAGTATGTCCATACTCAGCAAATGACAATATATTGGCGAGTTTGTGATTGTAAATTTGAACTTTTAAATAGCAATTAGAGATAAATATCTAATTTTTTCTCATCTCTATGCTACAATGTTACTTTGGAGAGAAATTCAGCTCCATTTGAAAAGGATCAAGCGGTCAAGGAATTGCCTCACATTTTTTATTATTGAGCTAGGTTTTTTTTTCAGTTTTTAATTTTTACACAATTGCAATTTGCAAATTATTTGCAATGCAGCAACCTCTGCTTTTTATTGGTTCATTCTTGTATACATTTGTAGTTTTGTAGATGGTGATGCCTTCTACTCTCATGTCTTACATTAACCCGATAATACATAATTTGATTTTTCTTCCTAATTAGATATTTTCAACCGTAATAATCTGAAATACTACTTTATTCCTACTATGCAATCGTTCAATGATAATATGAACAAAAAATTATTGTACTGTTCCTTTAATAGCTTTTTGAGTAATAAAAATGAAGGTTAAGAAATTTGAGTCCCTAAGGAACTATCAGTGAACCTATCTATCTGTAGAAGAAATAGAACTTCATGAAATAAAAGAAATCTGAAATCTATTTAATAAATATGAGAATCTCAGACTAATCTCAAATTATTCCCTAGGTTGACATTAAAATTTACTAAATTTTGAGATTTTTCATGCAAAACTGAATCTACTATTAATTAAAACTAGAATATCAGAGAGTCTGATGTTTATTGAAGTATGCAATAACTGCTTTGACTAATATTAAAGAGTTGTAATTAGATATAAAATGGATACTACTTTAATTTACAAGCAATCAGTTTTGATGGGAAGCTTTAAACCAAGTAGTTACATATTGTTTTTGCTAATGTTAATTTAATTATTTATTTTTCAGTTTCTTTTAAACGGAACAATGGAATCTTCAACTTCTAAAGCAGCCACTAAAAAGTCTACAAGTAACAATAGTAAGTAATGAATAGATTTAAATAAGTTTTATGATGAATTCATGCCATAAGATTGTTTCAGTAAAGTTGAAAATATTTTCCAGATAATTCCTCTTTTGGACTTACGGTTTATAAGTAGGATGACTATAGGTAAATTTCACCAAATATTAAGAAAATATAATTTTAACAGATTGGCTTCTGAAGCTTCAATCTTCAAAGAAGCAAGAGTCTGGTCAGGAGACTTCTGGTTCTGGAGCTTCCACAGGAAAGAAAAAATCTCGTAGTGAAACCGCTTGTCTCCTGTGCATAAACAATGGTATCAAGAATTTTAAAATGTGCGATAGATATACATCTACTATTAAAAGACATCTCCAGAGAAATCACAAAAACTCTTCAGTGTCTATAGAAGAGGTAGCCAGAAATGTATATCCAATTGACAGCATGAAAGTTAAAGAGGCTCTGATTTCCAGTGGTTTGCTCAGTTCAAGTTCTGAACCTTCTACAAAGAAAAGGAAATTACCCCAAGCAGAGAAAGCTCCAGATAATGTTGAACCAGTAGAAACAGATGCAGCAGATCCTTCTGATCCCAATACAGATCTGACTGACACTGCCAGTACCATGGAATATGAATCTGTACCTAGTCCAATAGAGGAAAATACAGTGTGTGAAGACACTATCGAAGTTGTTGAAAGAATAGAAAACCAAACATCAGCTACTTTATGTAAGGAATCGAGTAATATTCCTTCTCTCCAAACTTCAATGGACTCCTTTTTAGATCCAAAAGATGAACAACCTCCCAATCAAATTATAAGAGAAAATAATTCAATGCTTAAAAAAATTCTGGAGAAATTGAACAATAACCAGTCAGAATTCACCGAGACACACCATTGTCCAATGACCCTCACTGCAAACTATGGGAATAATCCAATAGTGATGGATTACTTAAAAAATGTCACTAAAATTAAAGAATTTGAACTAATCAATACAGATTCAGTTTCTCTTTCAATCAGTAGTGATGAAAGTAAACCCCCATTGCATTTCATAACTTGTAATCATTGTAACCAATATTTGAAAAATTCCACAAAAATTGGTAAACATATCAAAACTTCACTAGGTTCATCATTTGCATCTGGGTACTCTATTTCTGATGACAAATATCAAATATATTCTCAAGGATATTCTAATTCAGATTCAGACAAAAAAAATTGGATTAATTTCAAAACAAGTGTAATTACTCACCATGACTCTCTTATCCACAAATCTGCTGTAGAATTCAGCTTGGAATTTATTAAAAAAGAAAAGAGACGGCTGAAAGTTGTTAAAAATATAGTTTCACTCTCAATATGTCTGGTGAACACTAATACTGATGCCAGACATTTTCCAGAGCTCCTCTCTACTGTGGATGTGACTGGCACTGACATAGGAAACATTGGACACTCTAGGTAAATATTAACTATCACTACTTTTAATATCAACTTTGATCAAATTTATGATTCCGAATTATAATTTACAATAATCAGGTATGCGTTTTTTGTCCTCTTTAGTCGATGAATTGGAAAAAATATCTGTATCAGTAGGTCTTATTTTGAATGCTATTAAATTTGCATAAATCAGCTACTTCAAAGCATCATAATCTTTCAATTTAACTTTTAAAATGTTATCTGTATTCCTTGAATTTTCTAGCAACTATCTTTTTTTAGCGAGACCTTCACAAATGTACTTCGGGCGTCTACGGTTGTCATCTGTCAACAGATTTGTAAAACTCTACAGACTCCACTCCCTGGAACAGGAATGGCCCCACATTTTTGGATTACTGTGGACAAGGCTACCCCATCACTAACAACTATCCAGTGTGTCCTCATCATTGCAGTGTTCAATGGAGTAAAGACAGTGTTTCCTGTTGGAGCACCACAGGTATATAAACCAGTAACTGATTTGTATCCTGATCAAGACTCTGATTCGGAGGGGAGTGATTGAGAAGAATTTGCTACTTCACCTATGTATGTGCCTGTCATTGAGGGTGGAAAGTCTGATGACTTGGTGAATGATATTGACAGACTAATCGGGGAAAAGCTTGGATTCGACAAACAGCAAATGCAGTTCCTCACTGGTGCGTATTAATTATGAGCATGTTACATAGTCTATTTATATTTTTAGTTATTGTGTCTGTTTAATAATCTCTATTCTTACAGGAATTAGTGTTGATGGACAGTATTGCAACAGCAAATTCTCTCAGGCATTCCACTATATGTATGGGTTTGGTTCGTCATCCGACTTTCACCTTCCCATTATATGGGATCCTGCTCATCTTCTGAACTGTGCAGTAATTGATATAAGGGATGGGAAGAACGGAAATACCAAGTCCTCGTATTTCTCTTTCTTTATTGAAAGATCAAACACTTTTCCTGCTCTATTCGGACGAGGCAGCAATTTTGCAATTCTGAAGTCAACTGCAAAGAAGTACAAGCTACCTTGTAGTGTTCCACAGACCTATGCTTTCCAAAGGTGAGTTTTCTATTTGGTTTAGTTTGTATTTGTCACTGCTAGTTTGACTTTTTTAAATAAAGAAATTTTACTCACGAACCACTGAATAGATAGGAACTGAACTGGTTGAATATTCTAAAAATATACCAGCTGTTGTTCATAAGATATTAAGTCAAGTGCCGTACCATATATATTTCATATTCATTGCTATCATAACTATATAATTTTTATTTTTACTGAATAGTACTAATAGACCAGCCATAGAAAAATGCGATTTACAATTTAATTTTATATCCTCCCGTAGTTATTCAAAGATTATTTTATACTATTATTTATAAAAGCATGTTAATTAAAGGTGTGTTCTAAATAATTATAATTAGTTTTCTCATGTAATCTATATACTTTATCTCGTACTATTCATGTGAAATTATGAGCAAGTATAACTATATTCATATTTATCTTGCAGGTTTTGCAGTTCAGCAACAGTGCAGTGGATCAAGATAATGAAAAGCTATCCAGCATTGTTCAAAGCGTTTGACCTATTGAAGCATGGTAGAGACGATGAGGAGGAACAGCAGTATCGTCTCTTCGGTGATGTAAGTAATTTGAGAGTATAGAGAACATTTGACATATATTCTTATCTGTAGTTTCAGAACATATGTTGAACTTACGCTACAATTACTGCTAGAAAAATAATTTATTTAGAAACTCCTACTACATTTCACCATTTCACTCCAGGATTACGTTTGTGACCTATTGGCAATGCTGGATTTGTTCCTGCCCCAGAAATCATTGATGGAAGCCGTCCAAGGCTATGCTCTTCCTGCTTGGAAGATTGTAATCTACCTGGAGTCTCTGATTGGCTACTACCAACAGATGACCTTCACCAGAGACGGTTTGAATTGTCCAATGCTCTCTTCTCACATAATCGATTTGGAGCAGAGGCAATTCAAAGGTGTGTTAAATTTTCAATGAATTGGTAATAAATATTATTGAATGTTTTTATTTAATTATATCATTATATTTACTAGTGCATATATGCAGTATTAGACCGTGTTGATACAATGTTTATTTTGATCGATGTTTTGAGGATAGTAATATTCATTTATATTGCAGGTGTTAAGCTATATCCTGGATTTGTGAAAGTGAGCAGCCACACTGTCGAGATGGAAGTGGAGCACACAACAGCTTCAACTCGTGGAAGAGGGAAGAAGAGAGTTGAGGAGCAGGAGGTCGACACTTGGTCAGCTAGAGAGCTGAAGGACTGTTTGAAAGAGGCTGATAACTTCAGAAAGCTACTCACCAAGTCCCTACAAAGCAGGATGAAGTGTTTAGCTCCATGCTTAAGGAAACTGGCCAAGTGTCTTGACCTAACTCATATTCTCACACATCTCTGCGGTTCTATCACAAGTGGCTCCACCAAACCATTCGACGAAGTGGACCTCGCTACTCTTGGAGAAGAAGAGTTCAAGGAGTTGATCTTCCACCTATCTCAAGCACCTCACATCCACAGAAACAAAGCAGTCCGAATTCATCCTGCTCTGTCCT
Source organism: Caprella mutica (assembly GCA_947561585.1). Lineage (NCBI taxonomy): Eukaryota > Metazoa > Arthropoda > Malacostraca > Amphipoda > Caprellidae > Caprella > Caprella mutica. Next base: position 220,559 of record CANNZV010000674.1, read on the forward strand.
CCAGATTTCATGACAGAATAAAATCTGCCATTGAGTCGACTGTCTGGGGATCGAATTTTGTTTCTGTTGGAGCAAGGATGTTTGAGATAACTGATGGCCCGCAAAAAGGAAAGACCCTGTCACAGTTAATTGGAAACTCATTCATAACAGAGCTTTCTAATGTTTCTGTTTCCAAAGATTTCACAGTGGCAACATTCTTCAATGTGAAGTTAAACACATGCGAAGAAAGCTTCACTGTGAAATTTTTGGAACCTATTTTATAGAAAGCTCTGTATATGGATGAGTCTTTAATTTCACTCCTTGGAAGAGAAGCCTCCATTACTTTGGATTTTGCCTACAATATAGGAGGAAGCGAGGCAATCGCAGAGTCCTTCTTCAAAGTAATGGAGGCTCAAAGGCAGGACAACCAAGACCCTGAAACTGCTGACATGAGGACTTTGGTTGGATTCTGCATGCCATCAGCTTCTCAGTGTCCTAATACAATTGATGAAATTGCCAAAGTTCACCTTGATGGAGACCTGGCAAACAAAGTGAAAAAACATAGGTCAAACATTTTCTATGACAAGAGAGGCAGAGCTTCTCGAAAATATAAAGTAGGTAAGGCAATAGACAAATTCAACAGAGAAGTGAAAGGATCCCCATACATGATATGAGAATCCTGTCACTTCATTTAAAGTCAAAAAAAAATGTTCATTGTAATGTATAGGTATTTAGTTATTAAGAGATTTAGTTATTAAGAGATTTAGTTATTAAGAGATTTAGTTATTAAGAGATTTAGTTATTAAGAGATTTAGTTATTAAGAGATTTAGTTATTAAGAGATTTAGTTATTAAGAGATTTAGTTATTAAGAGATTTAGTTAATAGAAATTTATGGAATAAGAGATTTTGTCCTAGTCTCATAGGCAATTTGTTTAAAAAGTAGTTTAGCAACGGAAGCTAGTCAATATAGCTGTGTACTTATTATGTATTTTTGCAATTTATATATATTATATTTATTGAATTGAAAATATATTTGCGTAGATCTTTTTAAAAATATTTTATTCCCTCTGTTCATAGTTTGGTTTTAGAATAATAACTAATAATTTGATTTAATATGTAATATTGAACCTCAATAGACAAGAATTTATATAAGGATACAATGTAGCTACTAGAAAATATCCATTTCCTGTCTAAATCTTGTCAGGGGCTTTAGCAATCCCCAGGTTATATGCTATTTCAACTTAATCATTACAAGGCTTCTAAGGCTTACTAGATGTACGCATTACAGTGATTACACACTAAATTTCATTATCAGTCCATTATAGTGTGGCGACCTGAAATTACTGTGGGGTCACTGGCGACCCATTGTTTCTGAGTTTGGTGGTGACTCCTTAACAATTTATCCTGGCGACCTTGTATTTTTTCAGTGATATTGGCGACTTTCTTGCCACACTCTGAAACATAGTAGAACCCCCCCCCGGGGCCGGGCCCCGGGGGGTGGTTCTACTGCTCGTGCCCCCACAAAAATTTGGGACATGAAAGCCCACCACCTAAAGACTATTTCGGTAATAAAAATAAAATTGACAGATCTCACCAAAATCAACTAAGTAGCTATATCCCAATTTGGTATACTGCAATTTTATAGTTTATAAAATCGGTCTTTATTAAGTGAATAAATTTAGGAACTTACGATTTATTACCTATTTTATTTCAGATAATGGGTTATCAACGCCGCTTCTTAGATATAGGAGGTGAAAGCTTCCAGCTAATCGGTGACAGCATGTTAAAACGTCTGCACAGAGCAGCTGGAAGAAATGGTGAGAATATAAAGAATGAGCGCTAAGAAGTTAACATTTTGATATCAATCTTTCAAATAAAGTTATTCTTTCTGCCATCATTAACTACTGAATTATTTATGAAAAATATCATATTTTCTCAAATAATAATTTCAGGTTTCTCGAAGCATTTGAAATACATAATGTAAAATGTGATAAATTAGTGCAAATTGTAAGAGTAATTTTTATTAGTTTTACTTTCATTATCGTAACTCTTGTTTTTGTGAACAATAAACTCCTATAATATCAATTAAAAAATTGATCTTTTTACCTAAATTTTAAAAAATGAAACTTGAAACATCATTTGATTTGTGATATTTGAATTACTCGGTAATAAAATAATGTATTGTGAATAGTTTCCAATCATTAATAGATAACAACCTATCCGACTGTGAACTACCCAGGTAACATTTGAATATTCCGGGAATGTTCCATTCGGATTTAATGTTCCCCAATATTCCCACATTCCATACTAATGCTCCCGGAATCTTCCTGGAACATAAGAATGGAATATAATTCCAATTGAATATTCAGGGAATGTTCCCTCAAGCTCATTAAATTCATAACATGTAAATTCATTTTTATGAATGTTCAGGGAATACTCGCTGAACATCAGTAAATTTATTCCATTTTCGAATCTTTTATGGAATATTCAGGGAACATTCCCTGAATATTGACCAACCTTTACATAATTCTATCAATAAAGTATTTCAATGGAGTATTCGAGGGATATTCCCTGAACATATGTTTATTCATACTATCTTCTACAATTTAATGGAATATTTAGGGAACATTCCTGGATTATTGGAAAAATTGAAGATAATCCTAAACATTCATCTCTTCCATGGGAGTATTCAAGGAATATTCCCTGAACATGAAATTTTCGAACTATCTTCTACAATTTAATGGAATGTTTAGGGAACATTCCTGGATTATCGGATAATACTTTAAATAATTATAAGCAATCATCTCTTCCTAGGGAGTATTCAAGGAATATTCCCTGAACATAAGATTTTCAACCTATCTTCTACAATTTAATGAAATGTTTAGGGAACATTCCTGGATTATCGGATAATACTTAAAATAATCCTAAATATTCTTCTCTTCCTTGGGAGTATTCAAGGAATATTCCCTGAACATAAGATTTTCAAACTATCTTCTAAAATTTAATGGAATATTTAGGGAACATTCCTGGATTATTGGAAAAACTGAAAATAATTCTAAACATTCATCTCTTCCTTGGGAGTATTCAAGGAATATTCCCCGAATATAAGATTTTCGAACTATATTTTACAATTTAATGGAAAGTTTAGGGAACATTCCTGGATTATTGGAAAAACTGAAAATAATTCTAAACATCCATATCTTCCTCGGGAGTATTCAAGGAATATTTCAAACTATCTTCTACAATTTAATGGAATATTCAGGGAACATTCCTGGATTATCGGATAATACTTTAAATAATTCTAATCATTCATCTCTTCCATAGGAGTATTCAAGGAATATTCCCTGAAAAAAATGGTTTTCGAACTATCTTCTACAATTTAATGGAATATTTAGGGAACATTCCTTGATTATCAGAAAAACTGAAAATAATTCCAAACATTCATCTCTTCCTTGGGAGTATTCGAGGAATATTCCCTGAACATAAGATTTTCGAACTATCTTCTACAATTTAATGGAATATTTAGGGAACATTCCTGGATTATCGGATAATACTTTAAATAATTCTAAACACCCATCTCTTCCTCGGGAGTATTCGAGGAATATTCCCTGAACATAAGATTTTCAACCTATTTCTACAATTTAATGGAATGTTTAGGGAACATCCCTGGATTATCGGATAATACTTTAAATAATTCTAAACATTCTTCTCTTCCTTGGGAGTATTCAAGGAATATTCCAAGAACATAAGATTTTCAAACAATTTTCTACAATTTAATGGAATATTTAGGGAACATTCCTGGATTATTGGAAAAAGTGAAAATAATTCTAAACATTCATGTCTTCCTTGGGAATATTCAAAGAGAATTTCCTGAACATATGATTTTCGAACTATCTTCTACAATTTAATGGATTATTCAGGGAACATTCCTGGATTATTGGAAAAACTGAATTCTAAACATTAAACTCTTCCCTGGGAGTATTAAAGGAATATTCCCTGAACATAACTAGAAGCATACAATAATCTACAATATAATGGAATGTCTAAGGAACATTCCTGGATTATAGGAAAATACTTTAAATAATTCTAACAATCAACAATTTCAATTGAGTGTATTCAAGGAATATTCCCTGAATATAAGTTTATTTATTCTATATTCTACAATTAAGTGGAATTTTTAGGGAATATTCGTGGATTATCGGAGAATACTTTAAATGATTAAACTAAATAAATGGATTTCTTGAGGAGAATTTCCATAACATAAGTATAGATGCAAACAATATTCTACAAGTAAATGGAATCTTCAAGGAATATTCCTGGATTATCAGAAGATACTTTAAATAATTCTAACATTTTAGTATATCATTTGAGTACCAAAGGAATATTCCCTCAATATTAGCATATTCATACGATCTTTTATAATTAAATGGAATGTTCAGGGAACATTCCTGAATTATCGGTAAAACAATAGAGTTATTTTAAGTTTTACCGATAATCCAGGAATGTTCTACATTCCATTATATTGTAGAATATTGTATGCATATAGTTATGTTCAGAGGTTTTTTCTTTAATACTTTGCAAGTATTATTTGTAATTATAAGAATATTTGTAATATTTGTAATATTCGTAATATTTGTAATATTTGTAATATTGTAATATTTGTAATATTTATAATATTTGTAATATTTAAAGTGTTATCCGATAATCCAAGAGTGTTCCCATTACATTCCATTAAATTATAGCAGATAGTTTGAAAATATTATGTTCAGGGAATATTTCTTGAATATTCCCAAGGATTTTTAATTCAGAATTCTAATTAATCAATATTATTGCTACCTAGACTTGCAAGGGGTGTTGACAACTGAATACAAATATATAAAAAAAAATTCCACTGAATATGAATATATAAAACAATTAAGGAGGATTTATTAAAATTATTCTGGTGTAATGTTAATGGTTATAATCATATATTAAAAACTTTCGATATGAGATAATCAATTTCTTAAAGTTTAAATCATCTTTTTATATCTTGTGAATTATATTTAAACCCCGTGCGAGGCTAAGCCATTTCTGATATTCGTTGAGTTTTGCAGTGTGCGTGACGTCATCACAGCAACACTCGAAAGTCAAATTTAAAGTAACTAAAATGCGTCAAATCATAATAATTTTAATTTGTGGTCAATATATGAATGCAATAATAAATTTAGTTTATTATTTAATCACATAAGTCTCTAATTTTCTATTTAATAGTACTGCCTTGATGACGTCACGTACACTAAGCACATGATTTGCCTCTGACAAGTAAAAGTTCAACTGGAACAGTTGAAACTAGATCAGTTCTATTTTCCATTTCACAGCGAGTGGTTGAGTGAATTGTTGTGCAATTAATGAATCGAAATTGTTTGCTCCTTTCGTCAAATATGGAACAAATACTATTGAAAAAACAATTATTTTCAATTCAACTTAGAGAATTATAGTAGCTACATTCAACGCTATTGAAAATAGGTAGAATGGTAAAGATTTTACTTTCAAAAACGTGCCCCGTGAAATAAGTGTCTCCGCCATATTGAACAACAGTTGTCCGCTAGATGGCTTCCTGCTACCCAATCGGAAGTTAGCCATATTGCAGCAGTAGCTAGTGAATATTACACTATTTACACAGGCTACCACAAACTACAAAGAGATGATTCTTATTGGCTATTGTGACAGAGCTACTCTGATATCATTAACTGTAAGTATAGGTATAACTACTTAGGTATCATCAAATTAAATAGGTAGTTTAATCAAATTCCTATATCGTTTTACTAAATTAGGTCCGTAGGCACTTGATATCAAGCAATCTAGTATCTTAATAAACAATGAAAAAATGAATACATGTTGCAATAGTACCTACCTTGTTACGTATCTATGTGTAGATATGTTATTAATTTTACTCTCTTACAGTTATATTGGCTTATCTTTATTATTGTTTAGGTATGCTTAGTTACCTTTGTACTAGGGCTAGTTACGAATTATCGGTCAGTTCCATATCTTCGATCATATGAAAAACTATAATAGGAGCTACCTATCTCTAGACTATAGGTAGGGTAAGTTACGCTTTGTCGGTCGGTTTCACATGTTCAGTCATATAAGAAAAAACTATATACCTAATCGGAAATTTATTTTTATTGGTATCCATGTTAAGGTATCATGGATTCCAATAAAAGTAATAATTTTTATATATTTTTTCTTATATGACCAATAACGTGATTGTGAAACTGTCAGATTATTCGAAACTTACCTACCCTAGGTACCTATTAATTATTATTGAATTCTTGTATTTATTAATGTATTATGGATGGTAACGGTGTCATATCATGGATATAAATTATTTAAACATTAGGCTAATTAATTCTTGTTAGGTACTACCCATGTACCTAAATCGTTTTCTCTTCTGAGTCTATGACCGAAGATGTGGAACTGACCGATAATTCGTAATTTGCCCTAATATCAAGTTAGCTATGACAATTCATATTATTCATGCCTATAAATTATAAAGTCATCAGTCTTGCCAATAGCTTTTTCTGCTGTCAACTGATAGGTAAAATAAAAGTAATAATTAATGAGGTGATATAGTGAGTACCTAGAAAAATGACCTGCTGATAGTTATAACTGTGATCGAATTGATTCACTTCAGGGCAACTTTTTGATAACTCTATTTCTAGTAATGCATGAGTCATGATTTGAATTGAAATGTATATAATATAATTTATAGCTATTGTTAATATTATCCCTCCTCATAATAAAGAGCAATGTGTTTTTATAAATACATATATAAATCCATCATGCTCAAGAATTTTTTTATAAAACTTAGTTTTCTTATACTGGATATCTTCCAAATACTCATAAATTTTCCAAATACTCCGAAATTTTCCGAAAACTACCAAATTTTCCGATAACTACCAAATTTTCCGATAACTACCAAATTTTCCGATAACTGCCAAATTTTTCGAAAACTACCAAATTTTTCGAAAACTACCAAATTTTCCTAAAACTACCAAATTTTCCTAAAACTACCAAATTTTCCTAAAACTAGAAAATTTTCCGAAAAAATTAAATTCTTCGAAAACATTTAATTTTCCGAAAACATTAAATTTTCCGAAAACATTGAATTTTCCGAAAACATTAAATTTTCCGAAAACATTAAATTTTCCGAAAACATTAAATTTTCCAAAAGCATTAAATTTTCCGAAAACATTAAATTTTCCGAAAACATTAAATTTTCTGAAAACATTAAATTTTCCAAAACATTGAATTTTCCGAAAACATTGAATTTTCCGAAAACATTGAATTTTCCGAAAACATTGAATTTTCCGAGAACATTGAATTTTCCGAAAACATTAAATTTTCAGAAAACATTAAATTTTCAGAAAACATTAAATTTTCAGAAAACAATAAATTTTCAGAAAACAATAAATTTTTCGAAAACACTAAATTTTTCGAAAACACTAAATTTTCCGAAAACTCAAACTTGTCCGAAGATCAAATTTTCTCTCAAGAAACTCATCCAAATTCATCCAAAACCTCAATTCTTTCAAAAACTCAAAATTCTTCCAAAAACTCAGAATTCTTCCAAAAACTCAGAATTCTTCCAAAAACTCAAAATTCTTCCATAAACTCAAAATTCTTCCATAAACTCAGAATTCTTCCATAAACTCAGAATTCTTCCAAAAACTCAAAATTCTTTCATAAACTCAAAATTCTTCCATAAACTCAAAATTCTTCCAAAATTCTTCCAAAAACTCAAATTTTCCGGAAACTTAATTTTACAAAACTATTCCGTTTCCCATTAAAAACCCGTTATTCATAACGGGATAATAACTAGCTTAAATCATAATAGCCAATACAGCTCATGCAATTGTAATCTCATTGTATACCCCTCTCTTACAGTTCCAGCTCTTCTACTCTTAAATGACGAATAACGATGTTCATACTTCATAGCAAATTGGGCTCTCTTCACTGATGTAAATCAAAAAAGAAATAAGGAAGCATGTCACAGTAGCTACTACAGAAAATACGAAATCTTATTATTTTTTGGACAATCTTGATCGAAAAAGCTAGGTGAGTATTGTAGCAATTATATTCTTATGAATAATTCATTAATAATATCTAGTTAATTAGCAATATCTAAAAAAATTTTTTTTTTTTTTTTTTGATATCATAGTTCAATCTTTCAGATAATTTAGTAATATTTTTAGACACCAATTAATTATTCATTGGTTCTTGAATGAGGCCAAACTTTCGAATGCTACTTCTAATATGCATCCTGCATGCAATAATCTATGGATACATACTTTATTTTAATTTCAGAGCATTAGTGCTCTTTTAACTACTAATAGGGTTAAAGTCTATTCTATTCTTAATTCTTTTAATTATATCCAATTCTATTTATTTGCGGCTGCTACATCACTTTAATTTTTGCAGAATAATAGCTAAGCCATTTTCAATTACAGATACTTTGAGACGGACATCTTATGGGAGAATGGCTGTACAACTTCAGAGATCTACTCTGTGGTCGGACTGTGGGTGCGAGGAACAGAAAAATGGACGAGAAGAATGAATGAAGTTATTCCCTTCCTAAGGTTTCCCCTCTATTCGTTAAATCTGGTGTCTCATGTTCAGTATTTGATGAGACTATTTACTCAGCTAAGTTGCAAATTGATGCACAGTTCCACATTTTCGATTATACTACCTATAAAACGAATATATTTAATATAACTTTTCTATACGTTATTTTTATTGGTCACCAATCTAAAATGTTCAATTTTATAATTTTTACTTCTATGATCGAGAATGTGGAAATATCGATAATTCGTAACTGACCCTAAATAGTGAACCTCAAATTATGACTATTTACAATTTGTTTAATAAGCCAGGCGGGGATCTATCCTGAAGCTGTATATGGCTAATGGTAGAGAATGAGAGTAGCGTCTCTTGGGTTTTTACGTGTTGTAATTTTCATTATGGATTGTCTTTTTTTACTTTCACCAAGTTTATAATTTTATTAACGCTACTTGCAGTTTTAGAGGATAATGCTAGAGATATGATCTTCAACTACGAGGTCTTAGAGATTTTGTGTTAGGTAGACAGGATCGTATAGGCTTTATTTGGAGACAATTTTGTCCTTTATCGTCATATACCTTGGTAAGTGACAGTATTCACGATGCAGCTTTTCTGTATCCATGAGCATTGTCAACTTGCCCTAATCTAGAGACAACTTGCCCTAATCTAGAGACAACTTGCCCTAATCTAGAGACAACTTGCCCTAATCTAGAGACAACTTGCCCTAATCTAGAGACAACTTGCCCTAATCTAGAGACAACTTGCCCTAATCTAGAGACAACTTGCCCTAATCTAGAGACAACTTGCCCTAATCTAGAGACAACTTGCCCTAATCTAGAGACAACTTGCCCTAATCTAGAGACAACTTGCCCTAATCTAGAGACAACTTGCCCTAATCTAGAGACAACTTGCCCTAATCTAGAGACAACTTGCCCTAATCTAGAGACAACTTGCCCTAATCTAGAGACAACTTGCCCTAATCTAGAGACAACTTGCCCTAATCTTGAGACAACTTGCCCTAATCTTGAGACAACTTGCCCTAATCTTGAGACAACTTGCCCTAATCTTGAGACAACTTGCCCTAATCTTGAGACAACTTGCCCTAATCTTGAGACAACTTGCCCTAATCTTGAGACAACTTGCCCTAATCTTGAGACAACTTGCCCTAATCTTGAGACAACTTGCCCTAATCTTGAGACAACTTGCCCTAATCTTGAGACAACTTGCCCTAATCTTGAGACAACTTGCCCTAATCTTGAGACAACTTGCCCTAATCTTGAGACAACTTGCCCTAATCTTGAGACAACTTGCCCTAATCTTGAGACAACTTGCCCTAATCTTGAGACAACTTGCCCTAATCTTGAGACAACTTGCCCTAATCTTGAGACAACTTGCCCTAATCTTGAGACAACTTGCCCTAATCTTGAGACAACTGACCCTAATCTTGAGACAACTGACCCTAATCTTGAGACAACTGACCCTAATCTTGAGACAACTGACCCTAATCTTGAGACAACTGACCCTAATCTTGAGACAACTGACCCTAATCTTGAGACAACTGACCCTAATCTTCAGACAACTGACCCTAATCTTGAGACAACTGACCCTAATCTTGAGACAACTGACCCTAATCTTGAGACAACTGACCCTAATCTTGAGACAACTGACCCTAATCTTGAGACAACTGACCCTAATCTTGAGACAACTGACCCTAATCTTGAGACAACTGACCCTAATCTTGAGACAACTTGCCCTAATCTTGAGACAACTTGCCCTAATATTGAGACAACTTGCCCTAATATTGAGACAACTTGCCCTAATCTTGAGACAACTGATCCTAATCTTGAGACAACTGATCCTAGCCTTGAGACAACTGATCCTAGCCTTGAGACAACTGATCCTAGCCTTGAGACAACTGATCCTAGCCTTGAGACAACTGATCCTAGCCTTGAGACAACTGATCCTAGCCTTGAGACAACTGATCCTAGCCTTGAGACAACTGATCCTAGCCTTGAGACAACTGATCCTAGCCTTGAGACAACTGATCCTAGCCTTGAGACTACTGATCCTAGCCTTGAGACTACTGATCCTAGCCTTGAGACTACTGATCCTAGCCTTGAGACTACTGATCCTAGCCTTGAGACTAATGATCCTAGCCTTGAGACTACTGATCCTAGCCTTGAGACTACTGATCCTAGCCTTGAGACTACTGATCCTAGCCTTGAGACTACTGATCCTAGCCTTGAGACTACCGATCCTAGCCTTGAGACTACCGATCCTAGCCTTGAGACTACAGATCCTAATTTTGAGACTACTGATCCTAATTTTGAGACTACTGATCCTAATCTTGCAGCTATAGAACGTTTGTAAATAAAGAGTTTTTTTTTTTTTTTATTAGATAGAATGTTATAGATAAATATTAAGTTTTGTAGCTAGTTATATATATTTTTTGTTCAAGTATTTTAATAGATTTTTTAAACGTTTTTTATAGCCTTCAGGGTAATGGAATTTGAGCAGCTATACGTGTCAGGTACCTGAATAAAATATCCTCTTACTTGCTAATCATTTCCCTACAATCTATATTAATTAAACTATAGATGAAGCATCTATTTGAATAGTTAGTTTTTATCCAAAAATAGCACTATATTTGTTTTTCAATAAATCTATTGCTTACATTTTCAATTATCATGTTTTCTGTTTTTTAGGTAATTATTTACTATAAACTGTTATTCCTCTATTTTTACCGTCTGTCATTTCTCCCTATAGTTCCTTGAGTTCATTTTCATTTTGGTTTGTGCAATATTGCCAGAGTGCGCTGGGTCGACACTGTTACCTGTGATATCAGAATAATCGACCTAGTGCATAGAGCTTGGTTTTACTTCCCCCCTCTTCCATGATGTCTTCTTTCTATTTTCTTGATGGAAAAAGTCATTGAAAATAGGATGCGAGAGTATACTGTAAAACCATTAGATAGTAGTAAAACTATATTTCCATTGATTCCGCAGCAAATCTTGACTCACTATAGCTTATATAGTAGATTACTACCATCTTGACCCAGGTGACATTTAACATTCCCACTATAAATTCACAGTTCTAATTTAGTCTTCTGAAAGTGTTCCATAGGATTCTTCTGACAGTGTTCCAAAGGATTCTTCTGACAATGTTCCAAAGAAGTTTTCAGAGAATGTTCCAAAAGAGTCTTCAGAAGTTGTTCCAAAGGAGTCTTCAGAAGTTGTTCCAAAGGAGTCTTCAGAAGTTGTTCTAAAGGAGTCTTCAAGTAATGTTCCAAAGAAGTCTTCATGAAATGTTCCAAAGAAGTCTTCATGGAATGTTCCAATGAAGTCTTCTTGGAATGTTCCAATGGAGTCTTCATGGAATGTTCCAATGGAGTCTTCGGGGAATGTTCCAATGGAGTCTTCGGGGAATGTTCCAATGGAGTCTTCAGGGAATGTTCCAATGGAGTCTTCAGGGAATGCTCCAATGGAGTATTCAGGGAATGTTCCAATGGAGTCTTCAGGGAATGTTCCAATGGAGTATTCAGGGAATGTTCCTATGGAGTCTTCAAGGAATATTCCAATGGAGTCTTCAGGGAATGTTCCAATGGAGTCTTCAGGGAATGTTCCAATGGAGTCTTCAGGGAATGTTCCAATGGAGTCTTCAGGGAATGTTCCAATGGAGTCTTCAAGGAATGTTCCAATGGAGTCTTCGGGGAATGTCCCAATGGAGTCTTCGGGGAATGTCCCAATGGAGTCTTCAGGGAATGTTCCAAAGGGAATATTCTTGAAGATTCCATTGGAATATTCCTGGAATGTGTCAGAAAAGGAACATTCAGGGGACATTCCAGTGGAACATTCAGGGAACGTTCCAATGGAACGTTCCTGGAATCTTCTGGGAAGGTTCAATGTTACCTGGGTATATCGTTGTAGGACAATGTTTAAGATCAAACAGAAATTCCAAGTACTCAATGAGTATTCATTTAGAGGAGGCAGTGAAAAGAAATACAATTTTTATATTTGATAATCTTTCAAACAGAGCGTACAATGAAAAACAATTTCAATCTAATCTATTATCAACGTTTCTGCTTTCTTTCCCTGAATATGTATAATTCAAGGCTTGTTCATGTTATAATAGATTTTCTTGGCAGGTTGGATTGAGTCGAGCCACGACCCGCTTCCCAGCTGCGATGGAAGCCTCACTATGTGGGACTTGGAAGATGCAGTTCGGCAAAATGGAGTATCCAACAAAGTCTTACTTATGGCTGGAACCAATGACCTTCTACAATGTGAAGAATCAGATTGTGAAGATGACCAGTATCTCTTGGATAAAATGAATAATTTAATAGACAGTGTATATAACTGTAGAACAGATCATTCTCCTGTAGAAAAGATCATTTTAATTTGCTTACCTCCAGTACCCCAAAAAGGGTATAAGGGTCATATCAGAATTTGGAGAGATATGGTAAGTGCCATACGAGAATGGAGTGATGACGTCACAGTAATTACCACCAGGGATATATTCTTCAAGAACAATAACTTTGTTCAAAAATACTATGAGCAAACTTACTCCTCAGGTAAAATTGACCAAATACATTGGAATGACGCTGGGGCCGAGAGAGTTCTACAAAGAATATATGAGGGGTGTTAATTACTAACATCATCATCACTTCACTCTCGTATGGTACTTGGAATTATAAAATATATAGCTAACTACTTTTCTGTTATTAGTACGAATATAAATGTCACTTATATTCTTCTTAAATAAATGATAAAAGAGATTGTTATCTGTTCATTAATCTTTCTAAATTCTAACCATTATCTACAGCTATAAACTTATACAGGCAGCCTCGCTTTAAGTACAACTCACTTTAACAAAATTGTTTCTTATGTCGAGTCATGTTTCGAAATAAGAACCGTTCGTAGACATAGAAAACGGAGACAATTTTTAGTGAATTTTTCACGGTAACTAAAAACAAATCAAATTATAATCCAGAGAAGGTTATTAGAAGCAATTGGTTCAGAAATTCAACATGTCCCATTTTAGGGTTAGTTCCGTGTTATTACACAGTTACATTTTTTCGAACACGTGGAAATCTTTATATAGTAATTATTATTTAACTTTTATTTCAATTGGTTACCATGATATACCAATTAGAATAGAAGTTAAATAAAAATTATATTTAAAATTGCTGTTAATTAAAAGTAGCACAATAATTATAGAAGTCTTAAGTATCTATTAATAACTCGCCTATACTGAGTGAGAGTTAAGCTATGGATGGATTGTAAAACATTCAATAAATGCACGACTATGAACTTTTTCATCACAGTCACAAACCATGGAAGATTGTATATTATTAATGATATGTAGGGATGTGACATTGTGCATATTGCACATATGCAGTCCTCAGCATATATTTCAAGAACATATAATATGCACGTGTGCATATATGCTAACCGAGAAATATACCCTTCTTGGTCATTTTTTAACATGTAAATGTCTAATCTATGCCATTTTCTTCTGGACCCCTGCATAGAAACTATTTTGACTGTGGACCCAAGTAAATTCTATCAAACTAACAATTCAAATTTGAAAAGTTTGTAGGTGGAATATTGGAACTACAAATGTATTAATAAATATGACACTTGGTATTTAGTAAATACTAGTATTTATTGATAAATAAATGAATAGGTACAATTATTTGAGAGAATTGTACTTCTCAAGAAAAATAAAAACTTATAGCACGTATATATGTATATAATTTAATTAAGTAATTAAACACGAAACGGTTTAAACTTACCATTTAATAACTTAGTGTCGCTGCTTATCCTTTAAAGGTCCTCTCCAGGCTCCGGGAAAAAAATGAGTTTATAACATTATATTATAGAACTGAAGTCTACGATCATTATTCTGCAAACCGCATACAATTCGGTTCAGCATATATTTCATAATTTGTTTTTCAATACTCTGTGAGCAACAATTGAGCGAATCACTAATCTGCTGCTCAAGAAGATTGTACACTCTTTGTTTTAATTATAAATTTGAATTTTATGAACAAACCATGCGTTTTCGGCCTTTATTTAAATTATTTTAGATATTAATTGTTTCCAAAAGTATATAAACGTTTCTATTATAAGCTTATTCAATTGTATACCTCTACAAGAATATTAAATGGATTTTAATACCCTATCGTTTTCTGACTTGTTGGAAAGTCTTTATCATCTTCACGACGTTTCTGAAACTCTTTCCTAACTGCTCTAAGTTTACAGGAAATTCCTTAACACCTTTCACACGGGTTATTTCCACATATCACTGCATGAAGAAAATGTCCAATCACAGCGGACATACAAAACACTTACTTTTATTCAGACGTGACGTTTTAAAAGCTGTGCATACATTATACATACAATGCCCAGCGTCTGATTTCTAAAAACTCAGCATATACTAAAAGCTGAAGGTTCATCTTTCAATTGTGTTCAACGTAGTCTTTCACATTTGGATGTAATTATGCCGCTAACTAGATTAACACAGACCAGTTAAGTAGATTTTACAAAGCTACATGGATTTGAGAAATCTCCAGAGATATGTATGTATTCAATTAATTGGTATTGTTCATTTGGCTGTAGAACATTACGTGAACGAAATTCTTCATTCTGCATTTAACAATAATAACTTTGTCCAGAAAATAGATAAGAGTACGTTAAAAAAATGTTTCCTAAAATCTAAGGTGAGACAATATAAGAAACGTAAATATGCATTTATAATCAAATATAATCTCTGACCATTTCCAGGTTATTATTAGGACTTAAAAAAGTTATAAAGACAATCATAAATTGCATTTCAGCATACAAAACCCTAATCGAAAAGTACAAAGAATTCAAAAGACCAACATATAGTTTACATTTACAGCTGCAAAATAGAGAACCCAATGAAAATTAAATAAGTGAAACATTTAATCATCATCGTGATCGGCAACAATTACCCTAACTTAATTTCTTTCTTCAATTTATGCTTCAATAATTAATTTGACTTCAACGATACAGATAACTCATTTACCCTACTACTGCTTTATAAAAGAAAATTGCCTCTGATAAACTGTTTTACTGTGCCTAGGAATATTTAATTTATTATTAACGGAAAATCGGGTCGAGTGATTGTGGGCAAGAACTAATTCTAAAACTTTTTCATTGAAATACAGAAAACGATTAGCATTGATTAAATATTTGTGATATTTACTAAGTATGCTCAACTTATGAACATTGGGAAAAGAGAGTAGTAATGAATAGCGGTCGTCAGTTTCACCCATAGCTTAACTCTCATTCAGTATAGATGATACTTTTATTTATATAATTGTTCTACAATATACGAATAGTAATTTATATACTGAAATATGATAAGCAGTAGGTGAAGCTCCAAGTTATTGGTTGGTTCTATATTTTCTACACCAAAAATTTGGAACCGTGCGATAAAATTTTGAAGCCTCCAAGACACAGAATCTAAGACCTAGTAGTTGGAAGAGTATAACCCTCGCGCTATCCAATGATAGATAACGTAAACCGATTATAGTAGCTAGTGATTGTACTGCAATTATTTCATTTTACTCTGAAAATAACTAGTCCTTCATTATTATATCATTAATCATATTTAATTAACAAATTAAATAAATCTTGAGCTAGTTCTAGCAGTGAGAAGGAGATGGAGGAAGCTAATCGTATCTAAGTATGTCAATATTGAATTCTATGAATAAAACAACTACCGTTAACAACTAAATTACTATTCTATTTTGCTTCAAGATTAATGGGAGAAACATATTGAAATTTTTTAATTATACTTAATTAGGAGGATCAATAAAATTATTCATGTGACTACTGAATTAAATGTTTTTAAATAAGATTTACATGATATTAGACTGAACAAAAAATGAATTTATCTAATTTTGGATCTAACTATGGTATAAATAAGGAAAATGAACAATAGCTACCTGAGAAAGATACAATAATTTTAGGCCGTAAATAGGAAATTTCCATTGGTAATTGATAATATTCTTATAAAATTTACATACAGCTGGTTGGACTCGTTTTCAATTCTACAGTAAAAATAACTCATAATTTAATTATACTGAAAATTATTTTGGAGACGAATCCACGGATAAATTATACTTCTTTTCATAAAATAATTTTATTGTTTTCAAGTATTCGCTTTCAAAATAATTATTTGAATAATGAAATTTATTTAAAAGAGTTGTCTTCAACAGAATAGAAACGAGACCAACTATGAATGAAATTTCAAAAGGATTACAATATTAATTAACGCTTACAGCTATATGAAATTATCAAACTTCACACATTGAGACTGAAGGGAAAGTACTAATATCTAAATAATACTAGGGATGTACAGTTACTTATCCAACTAAAACTCAATTAATCATCGATTTAGCATATTAGCTAATCATCGGCACTGTAAAGTAACTGTACAGGGTGATTAAAAAAAAAGGAACCGGGTTTTTATGGATGAAAATATTTTCCGAATTATAAGTCACTTTTTAATGCTTTATTGCATCTTGAAGATAAAATTTGTCTCTATTTATTGATAAATTCATTTCAACTTGTGACTTCAAACAATGGAGTGACATCAATTACAATAAAGTTGGTCAAAAATCTAATCGCGCAGAGAAAAAATAGTTTATAAAATAGAACAAATCTCTTTTCAATATTCCTTTCAAAAAATAATAAAATGCATGAACACAAAAAAAATTTAGAC